>JAOTQJ010151369.1:21554-31632 GCA_025642045.1 Solanum sejunctum
TTGAGATTTTCAATAAGAAAAGTGAAGCAGCTTCACAACTAGGATATTTCTTTAGTTAAGGTACGTTAGATGGATTAACATTTTGAGAGTGTACGTGGGGAGTGGAATCACATAGGATGCGACTACATATCTATCCTTTCCAATCTATTCAAGCCTATGGTATTAGGTTCATCCTATTCTCAATAATCCTAATTCTTTCCTTCTTGATTCTCATGACATGATATGCATACATGTGCATGCAAATTATTTATTTTATGTTATTTTAAAATGATTTGAATACATTTTGATATGACTTTTAAAGACTTAACATTTTGTAAATGATAAATTATGCATTGTATGTTGTGTTTGGAATATCATTAACTATGTCAAGCCTTTTAATCCTTGTTCTACCACATTTGAGGACAAATGTTCCGAAGGGAGAGATAAGGTAACAACTCGAATATTATATGACTTCATTAGAACTCGAGAATTTTGTTTTTGGACAAAACTTGGACTAAGTGTCATCTCAAGGGAGAACACACGGCCAGTGTGAGGTCACACGGACTGTGCAACTTCTAGTGGTACAAAATAGGGCCTTAAATTTTGAGTTCGTGGCCATGGTATGGGTTTTTGAGCTAATGCACGACACTCTTGGACAACAAACAGGCCTTGTGACACTTCACAGACTGTATGGAGGCTCTGTGATGGACTCGAGCTTGAAACACCAATTTTTAGAGTTAAGTATTGGGGTATGACCACTCATATGAGCCATCTAACTTGACATTCGCTATATGGCCTTCAAGGTGGGAAATATTGTAAGTGTTTCTTCACTCTTGGCATAGAATAGTTTATTTTCATTAAGGTTGGTGCCACAAGCAGTGGTATGGACCGTGTGAAGCTATACAGTCCATGAGGCCTAACCATATGGCTCATGAATATTCTAAGTGTCGGATCTTCAAGCTCAAGCTGAGTTCACTTTCAATCCTTCAATTCAAGCTTATTTATGTTGTTTAACGCCAAGTTTTCCACAAGTACTTATAGAAGGGTAAACATTAAAGGGTCATATCTCTTAGCACAAAAGGAATTGGGTGGCCTACGACAAATCAAATTAAAGCTCTTTGAATTAGCTTTCCAGCACACTTGGTTTCACCTCATTTAGAGTTCAAATGAAGAAGTTATGCCTATTTCGTAGGGCCCGTCTATGCAAAGTTTTCTAAATATTGCCCAGGTGTGGCCATATGGGTGAGGTTCACTGTCCTTGAAACCTTGTACGGACCTTAAGACATCCTTATGGACAACTGACAAGGAATGTGATTTTTGCTTCATTAACGGTCTTTTCGTAATTGTGGCTCTTCCTAAGGGTCTTTTATGACTTCTTATGTTATCTTAAGACATCCAAATAACCTAAACCCTATTCTTCTCATTCAAATTTCATCCTTACACTTAGAAATTCTCTCAAAAACATTCTTAAAAACACTAGTGGGGATTCAAACATTGGGAAGCAAGGAAGCTCAACTCTTCTTCAAATATCTCTTGGATTTTTTTCAGTGGGTCTAGGTATGTGCTTTTGATCTTTGGTTTCTTTCAACCAAAGATACCCAAAACTTTCATATCACTTTTCATGAATCTAACTCACTTTAAAGTTTGCGAATTGTCTTGCTTATCAGATTAAATTAATGTCTAGGTTATACTTATATGATGATTTTAAGTTGATTTAAACCATAATATGATGAATTATATTGGGTTTATAAAATTATGAATATGCATGTCCTCTTAAAGGCTTCTTTATGCATGGGTGATCATTACTATGAAATTAAATATCTATTTAATTATGTTTTCATTTGAATTTCATATTATATTATTGATTTTAGATTGAATCTCAATTACCCATGCTATCCTCATATTATTCATGGAATATGCATTAATGAACATTGAAATTTTATGGAAATTATAAAGTGGGTTAAGCCCAATTGTGTTTTATGATATGATTTTGATAAGATATTGGTTATGAAAAGAATGTGATCACATAAATTTTATGATTATGGCTCTTTGAGCATTTTGGGTGCTTGCACCATTCCATATATGTGAATTAACTATGCTTATGTATGCGTATTATCACTATAAGCTATGTTTTGGCATTTGAGCATAAGTATGGGTTAATATGGGTGTTGTTTGGATTTTAATCCCAATATTGCATTGAAATGACTTGGTAAGACTTGTATGTCTTTGAAAGAATATATATATATCTATGTATATTATAAGTAATCTTGTAAGATGACAACTTAGAATGGATGGATTGGGGGCGTTATAACTATCCCCAAGGGCTTTCTCCCTTTCTTCAATCTATATGCCTACCATAGGTTACTTTTCGAGATGGGGGTGCCCGCAAGGAAAGATGCCTCTGAATTGGGTTGCTCATAAGGAGAAGAAATTATGTCATATGATATGATGTGATATATATGACAATGCTATCCAAATGAGAGTGCCCATAAGGAAGGTTGCTTCATACGAAATTGGGGTGCCCGTAAGGTTAGGTACAGTTTACTTTTGGAAAGTAGACTATCCTTTACCGATCAGGGGATTTCATTGGGACTCCAAGTAATAGCTCACTTGGTCTTACTTATGTCGGTTTTGCTCACATCCCAACTATATATATGAGCATTATTTGCATTTCATGCATTATGAATTTCATAGAATCTTGTTATATTGCATTTGTTGGTATAAATCTCTTTCTATATTATGTGCCCTTGTCATCTAACACTGTATGCAGGTTTTGGTATGTTACATGCATTGCACCCCCCATACTTAGAACATCCAAATGTACTAAATATACTTTTTCCTACATGATCTCACCATATTGGGATCGGAGATTACTTTCATCCACTATTTGACGCTAGATTGGAATTGAGACATTTATGGTGTTGAGTCCTATCTTCCAAGGACTATACATCATTCCTCTACCTATATTGCTTCCATTTGTGTTATTTACCTTAAGGGTGAGCTTGGGTCATGTTGGATGCTTGTAGACTAGAGGCATTGTTGGATGCTTGAAGACTCTCATCGGATCTATATGTTATGCATTATATTTGAACCTTATGATAATGGTTATATATTGGATATGACTATTATGTATTGGTTATTGGAATTTTGATATATACATATATTTGTTATGAAAAATGTGGAAGATCTTAAGTTCTAAAATGCACCATAAAGTGAGTCATAGTTATCTGCCCTTTAGTCTTTATATGTTACGTATTATGTGAATCCATGTTAATCTCTCTCCCTATGATATCCTTATTGAGTGAATCCTACTTTCCCATTCCTTAGAACTACCTGTTTACTACTTGAATATGCTTCCAAACGATGATGTGAATTTGGATACTTTGAGGCTTGTTTGAGTACTCTCGAGTGCCCATTAACCATGTCACTCCTAGACCCTAGGTTTGAGTCTTCACACTTCTGCACACTGTCATGTCAATCACTTCATTTCCTAATTTTTCTTCTCATATTCCTCCTCCCCTTATTTATATTCTTTTCACACCCCTTTCTCTTCTAGATCCTTCTCTCCTTATTATGCTGCCTCGTAAAAACATAAGGATCAAAGGGAAGGGTATTTGTACCTGTCGACTTTGAGAACTCTTCTACTCACTCTTCTCCCAACTCCTCTGACTCTCCCATTTCTTCTCTCAAATGTGCTGCCCCTTCTCCTTATCTTGGCGACACAAGAAAATGTGTAAATTTTACATTGAAAGTTCTCTTGACTTGAAGAATAATTTCTTAAACTCTTTTAGTGAGTTCATCTTTCAATCCCTTAAATCTAAGACTATCATGCGTGGACAAATTGTGGACTTAGATCTTCTACTTAACATCAAATATCCTATTAAAGAATTTTTGAGCATCAAGGTTGGGTGAAAATCTTCTCTTTTTTACCCAAAGTTGTTTATGATCTACTGGTAAGACTCTTTTATGCAAACCTTCGCTACTCTGTTCTTGGTGAAGTTGAAACCCTAGTGTTGGGTAAAAGAGTCTTTCTTGATACTGACATTTCTTAAGATATTTTTGGGATTCACAACTCTAAATTCTCTTCCCTTGTTAAGAACTCGTGGCCCCCTAATTTTGATGTCTCTTTTGAAGAAGCCAAAAGGACCCTCATCTCAAATCATTTTAATTCTTGTCCTTCCAACCTTGGTCCAAAGGACGTATCCTTTGAGGCAAGGGTTCTTTTTCATTATAGTGGTTACTAATCCTGTAGCACATGCTGACTCTCTATCTACCTTGCTTGTCAGAGATACTTTCTTCCATTATTGTTTTCTCTCCAACAAATGGTTCAAACTCTCTTCCTACATCCTCTATCATATGTCTGAATCTCCTGTCGAGGCAAATAATGTGTGTTTATGTATTATTCATCCTTTCTTTATCAAGCAATGTTTTAATGCAAGGGCATTTAGCAACGTCACTTATTCTCTGTATAATGACTCATTGTCAGTGAAATCTGAACTCCCCTCTGGACCTGCTCAAGATTTTCTTGGTAACAACTCTCCAGCTAATTGTGAGCCCCCTTCTCTTCATGACTCAAAGCTTGTTAATGCACTTATGGCAAATAATTGTAGAATGGATGCCATGTTTGGAACTTTTAAAGATATCTTCATGTCATCCACTACGTATTTGTCACAATCCCAGGGATTATACAAAATATCAAGGCCACCACAAAGGATACTGGCATTGATGCTGGGAAATTTCAACTACAAATCATACAAATCATCAAAAAGGCTATCAAGGTTACTTAGAAGATCTAGAACAACACTGATGCCATCTCTATGACTCTAACCAACCTCTTTGAGAAGTTGAAGACTACAACAATTTAACACTATATCCTACTTCTTATGCCCTCGTGGCTAATTACTTTTGTTTTGGACTGTTTATGGGTTATGCCCCTCTTTTGCTTGTCGAGACTGCTTTAATTATAATATAACTATTTTGCTATTGCTTGTTCTTATTTTCCTTTTTGCTGATGTGAAAGAGGGAGAATATACTATAGCATGCATTGTCCAGCATTACTACAATCAGGGGGAGTGAGTAATAGTCGACTCTCAAAGAATCAGAATCATCACGAATTCAGGGGGAGCACCAGTCTTCTTATTATCATCATCAAAAGGGGGAAATTATTAGAGTTAATTATTTTAATTGATGACTATATAAGAAATACCAAAAAGCAAACAAGACAAAATGGATACTATCAATAAAAGATTTATCACAAGTTCTAAGCTGGAGCATGTCAACGGAAGATTTAATGCAACAACAAAAAATCTATCAAGACAATTTGGAAAATCAATTAGCATGCTCGATTTGGAAATGAAATCAATCAAGCAATGAGAAAACAAGAACAAAACCTTAAAAAATCAATCAAGTAGCAAGAAAGGAAGAACACAAATCTGTAGAATAAATAAGGATCAAAGAAAACCTTCAAGATTGAAGACTTGCAATATCAATTAGAATCAATCAAGGGGATCTGCATAAGATTGCCTATCCTAAAACCTTGCCCTTATCCTTGGAAAAAGGAATCATCATTGCCCGATTCCAAGGATCAATTCCCTTGGGATGCCATCTATTCAAATAAAAAGAGGCATCTAGATATCTAAAAGATTCATACAAGCCTACTGCCTTTAGGACCATCTTTAAACTCTTCACGCCTTTATAAAATTCATTGTCATTCTTTTGTCTTACTGTTAAAAAGAAAGAGAGATAGAGAAAGGAAGAAAAAACTGAAAGAGAGGACTATATCAAAAAGAAAAATAAAACAAAGAAATTAGAGTAGTTTAAGTTTGATTTCATGTAACCACAAAATTTCAAAGGCTTGAAGAGATTATCCTTGAAACCCAAAGGGACTGGATATAGGATTCACATTGAATTCGAACCAGTATAAATATTTGGTGTTAAACTTCTTTTTATGCTTGTTGAACTCTGCAACTATTTTATTGTTCTTAGTGAACTATCACTTAAGTAAGTTGACTAACAATTAACAGTTTTACATAAAATGGGAAGAGATCTCGATTCACCCCCCCCTCTTGCACATCCACAAACATACTAAATGTTATTTGTCTGTAGGAGTTCAAAAAGGCACCAACCAAATCCATCTCATTCTATACATGCACAACATTTGACTGGCCTTATATTTATAGGGGATTCCAATTTGTGTGGCTACCTGCATGTTGAAAAATAGGTATTTTTAACTAAGGTAACACTCTAACCCTTTCAACTGTAAACTATTTTGCTTCTGCCATAATTTTATTAATTAAAAAGTCAAGAAACACCATATTTTGGGGTTTATAAAATTGCTCTAATCTACGGTCTTCGTTCTATTAGTTTTACCAACTCTAAAATTGGTTTTAACTAATAGTTATAACCACTTACCCTATGTAACTATACAGATTCACCACATGAAAATTGAAATTAAACAATCAAACAGAGTTTACTGATTAACATAATATCCAAACACCCTAATAGTCGGGTGACGAAAGTATTATTATTATAAGAGATTCAACACCAATAATATTGGTCCTCTACCAAGAGCTCATTTATAGTCTATACTAGTTCGATGCAAGCTAAAGTAAATAAGGATATGATGCAAGAGTTTGCTTTTATTAGTAGAAACCTAGAGTTGTTGATGAAGTAAATCAATAATGTGTGAATGCAAGTGTTCATCTGCCTTTACGAGCATCCATGTACAAAGAGCCTTACTATGAGGAAGACATTTGATTCATCACTGATCAGATATGAGGTTTTTGAACCAATTTCCAAGGGTCCAATCAAGTCTATTAGTACCAAGATTAAGTAAAACCAAGGTCAGAACTATAACAAGGATGACACTTCAGAGAAAAAAATCATGAAATTTATTATGATATAAACAGGGGTCAGGAGAGAGTATTGGTTAAGGTTTTAGAGATGGGTACAAGAATGGTCCTTATGTGCCAACACATACTCGTGATTCAGGTGCTTGTATGAAATAACCCCAAAAAGTACCCCAAAATATGCCTCGGAAGTATCCGAAATCATAATTTCCATATATCTCAAATTTCATGCATGATATCAAAAATTCAATTTCATTTTCTTAATCAGGGAGTCAAATTAAGTAGGACATGGGTCTAACCCCTATTTAAAAGCAACCTTACTAACATTTGAAAATCACAAAAATGCGATTTCCAATGACCAGTTTGCGCCCTTAGCGTGATGGATGAAATAACCTTAAAAATTGCCCAAAAATATGTCACAAAAGTGCCAAGAATCACAATTTTCATGTATCTAAAAATTTGTTTGCGATATGGGAAATCAAACTTCATATTTTTGTTCAGGGGTTCAAATTAAGCGAAAAATAGGTCTAGCCCTAATTTAAAAGCAATCCTAGCAACAACAATAACATACCCAGTATAATCCCATAGGTGGGGTCGAGGGAGGGTAGAATATATGCAGACCTTACCACTACCATAGAAGTAGAGAGGTTGTTTCTTGGAAACCCTCGTCTCTAAATCTGTAAGCAAGAACGAACCAAATATGACAAAAAGAGTGAAGGGAACAGAAAAATAGCGACTTATAATGACAGTATAGAAATAAGGTAAACTAACACATAATATAACAGGTAATGCGAATATATGGCAAAAAACACCTAACCCTACCATTATCCTGCTACTCTAATTAGCGACCTCCACTTTTATCTATCTAAGGCCATATCCTCAGTAAGATCAAGTTTTGTCAAATCTTGTCTAATCACATCCCCCTAGTACTTCTTCGGTCTACCTCTACCCCTCCAGTATCTTCCAAAACTAGCCTCTCGTTCCTCCTAACAGGATTATCAATACTTTTTCTCTGTACATGTCGAAACTATCGCAGTCTCACTTCCTTTATCTTTTCAGCCACCAGGCCGACCTCTAGCTTTTTATGGACGGTCTCATTCCTAACCTTGTTACTCCTGGTGTGATCGCACATCTATCTCAGCATCCTTATTTCTACAATCTGCATCTTCTGAACATGTTCCTTCTTAATTGACACTCCACTCCATACAACAACGATGGTCTAACCACCATTCTGTAAAACTTAACTTTGATTTTTGGTGGTATTTTCCTATCACATAATACTCCATAGAAAAGCCTTTATTTAGTCCATGCTGCGCCAATATGATGTATGACATCATCGCTGATAGTGCCACTACTCTGGATGATGGACCTCAAATACTTAAAGTTTTCTCTCTTGGGGATAGTTTGAGTGGCAAGCCTCATATCAGAGTTTGCCTCATCCCTTTAAACACTTTACATGTACTCCAAGTATTCAATTTTAGTCCTGCTCAATTTGAAACGTTTGGACTCCAAGGCATATCTCTAGGACTCCAACTTATCATTAACTTTAGTCCGATTCTTATCAATCAATACTATGTTATTTGCAAAAATCATACACCATGGTACCTCCTCCCAGATAGAACGCATCAACTCATCCATTACCAAGGCAAACAAGAAAGGGCTCAACGCAGATCCTTGGTGGAGTCCCATCTCAATAGGAAAATACTCAGAGTCTCCTCCTACCATTCACACTCGAGTTTTGGCTCCATCGTACATGTTCATAATCACACTGATATAAGCCACTAGGACACCTTTCACCTCAAGATATCTCCATAAGACATCCCTTGGGACTTTGTCGTAAGCCTTCTCGAGATCAATGAACACCATATGAAGATCCTTTCTTCTTTCCCTATATCTCTCTACTAACCTCCGAAAAAGATGAATTGCTTCAATAGTCAACCGCCTCGGCATGAATCCAAATTGGTTCTCCAAGATAGATACTACTCTTTGCACCCTCATCTCCACTACTCTCTCGCAGACCTTCATAGTGTCGCTTAACAACTTGATACTCCTGTAACTGTTACAGCTTTGAATATCTCCCTTGTGCTTATAGAATCTTCTCCATTCATCGGGCATCTTGGCAGTCTTCATAATAGCATTGAATAGTCTAGTCAACCACTCAATTCCATCCTTGACCATGTTCTTCTAGAAGTCTACCAAAATCTCATCGGGCTCGGTTGCCCTCCCTCTCGTTATCCAACTAATAGCTCGTCTTACCTCCTCAACTCTGAACCGTCTGCAATAGCCAAAATTACGATGGTTTTCGGAGCTTGCCAACTTACCCATCTTAATATCTCTATCTCCTTTTCCATTTAAGAGTATATGGAAGTAGGCTTGCCACCTTAATTTAATAGAAGTGTCATCCACTAACACCTCGCCCTCTTCATCCTTGATGCACTTCACCTGGTCCAAGTCGCGAGTTTTCCTTTCTCTAACTTTAGCGAGCCTATACAATCTCTTTTCCTGACCTTTGTCACTTAACTCTTCATAAAGGCACTCAAACACTGCTGACATAGCATTTGTCACTGCCATCTTTACTTTAGACTTTGCTGTCTTATAGATTACCTTAAGCTTTTGCTTTTTATTTTCATACCTACACTCCAACCACTCTGGGTAAGCAACCTTCTTATTTTTCACTTTACCTTGGGTTTTGTCGTTCCACCACCAATTTCCTTGATGTCCACCAAAGGTCCCTCTCGAAACCCCTAGTACCTCGGTACCTACCTTTCTTATGTAACCGACCATTGTGTCCCACATACTGTTCGCATTACCTTCACTACTCCACGCCTCTAAGTTTCTCAACTTTTCTTCCATCTCGCGGGAGAGGGAAGGAGTAAGGCCTCCCCATCTAATCCTAGGTTGGGCTTATATAACCTTCGTCTTCTTAGCTCTCTTGATCTCCATATCCATTACTAAAAGCTTGTTGCCCTTTCAATTTTTACATAAGCTTGCAATTCTTACATAAGCTTCTATCGCCCTTTCGAAGAAGTAGGTAGTTAATCTGACTCTTATCTACAGTACTACGGAAGATAATCAGGTGGTTTTCCCTCTTTGGGAAACACGAGTTAGCAATTACTAACTCGAAGGATTTGGCAAGATCTAACAGAGAGGTCCCACTTCCATTCCTCTACCCAAAACCAAAGCCTCCATGAACACCTTCAAACCCGCCAATAGTTGCCCCGATATGCCCATTAAAGTCACCCCCAATGAAA
>JAOTQJ010151377.1:0-15665 GCA_025642045.1 Solanum sejunctum
ACCAAAGAGGAGGAAGTCCTATGGTCTCCAAAATAGAATGAGGGGTTTGGACAGAAATTTGGCTGCAAATAATGGAGCAGTGGTCGGAGAAGAAGAAGTGTAAGGTTTGTAATTTGTGAGAAAAATGGGGTAAATGGATTTTACCCCTCGTTTATTCCATTTACCAGGTTGGTAAAAGTGGCATTCTAATTCTATGAAACCCCAATTATGGGCCGTGGATAGTTCTAATGCCCATGAATCTTGGTTTCATGATTTGAAATGATACTTTTTAAACCATGTTTCTATGAATGCTACCACGGGCTGAGGAATATTCTATGGCCCGTAGGTTGTGCTTTTAGATGCCTCTCAAAACTTGGGAGATTTTAAGAAAACTTACCTGGAATCCACAAACCCCATTCACAACCCATAAAACTTTCTACAAATCGTAAACTTCACTCGTGGATGTGAAGTGCATAGTTCCATGCTCTCTAGAATCAGTTCTACGATCACTTCTATGGGTCGTGGTTTAAACCACGATTCGTACATGAGCACATAGAACCAAATTTTCTCACTTTTGGGACTGGTTTGCTACCTTCACCCTATTCTTGCATATTCTCATCAAAATAAATTGTTACCCCATAACTTTCTAGTTTGTGAGTCTAAAAATGCGACAAAACTTGAAAATATTAAGCTACCTGTAAGGTCAAAAACAAAATCTAACACAAATACATGAAAACTACAACTATGTCATGACCCAAGCCTAGGGCCTAGACGTGACACCATGAATGGGGAACCCAAAACAAGCCTCTCAGTATATCAACCACACATCCTTGGTAGCAGAAGCATAATAACAATAATATGAGATATAAACAAGGGAAACGGGATTAAGAAAAGTTTTTGATAATCATAAAATACTCAAAAGCCAAGCTCATAACAAAAGTACATCAATTGTTACAACAACACCTCTAATATAGATTGGAGCGGGGGCCAAGACACTTTACGGGCTGACCCTCATAGTATCAAGTGTTCAACATAAAGAGACATCAAATAGTAAGAGTAGCATAGATAGTGTCCCCGGACTTGAGGAATCACCAAAGCTTATCTTTCGAAATGCAAAAGCTAGCCACATGGAGGATGATCAAAAGGTGCTCCGGTTCGTATATGGTAATATCATGTAGGCGTAGAGTATGTGTTAGTATGTTTGAATGTACTAAGTATATAGGATGCAATGCAACAAGACATAAGTCAACATAGTCAAAATACATAGTCATAAGCAATGGATAGGTATAATATCGATATGGCATGCATGATCAATGCTTGAAGTAAAACATGCTTGTAAATCATATAACTTACAAATATAGATCACTTGTGTGGGAAGAAACCATAATCATACTACTACTTGGAATATGTGGCATGTCACCCCCTCGGTGAGGTGGTCGAGGCATCTACCCCTCAATATGGTAGTATGGGCATGTCACCCCCAACAAGGTGGTCGAGGTATCTACCCCTCAACATGGTAGTATGGACATGTCACCTTCGAACAAGGTGGTCGAGGTATCTACCCCTCAACATGGTAGTATGTGCATGTCACCCCCTAACAAGGTGGTTGAGATATCTACCCCTTGACATGGTAGTATGGGCATGTCACCCCCAACAAGGTGTGGTCAACTTGTAACACTATAGATACTTTTCATGAATTCAATGCATATGTACAATCCCTTAATCATCATAAAGTTACTTGACTTGTACACCATGTAGTACTTTATCAATAACTTAAGAATCTTTGTTAAGACATTTTGTCAAACACTTGGTAGGTATGTAATGATAGTTCAAAATCATGAAAGTCAAGACTGAAGTGATATGGGAAAACTCAATGAATATCGACCCACCAACACACAGTAAAACTCTTATGTAAGATACCCTGAAATCCATCATCAAATCTCATAATAGATCATAGTTTCATAGCTCAAAACATGCATAGTCTTAATAGACAAAACCAATTTATAATATAAGCTTGAAATAAACAAACATGCATATTCAATCAACATTTCATAAAACCCCAACTTAATTTCTAATCAAAATCCATAATAAAGGATACCCATAGAAAATACAGCTTGAAAACATGCAATTTTTCATTAAAATCATAGATTGGGCTCCATGGGTGGATGAACCTAATGGATGAAATTCACATACCTTAAACTTGGGTTTTCTTGATGTAGACTTGAAGGAGACTTGAAGCTTGAATAAAGTTCTCTAGATCTGAAATTATGCTTGGGACATTTGAATTTGGATGAAATATTTGGTTAAGTCCTAGAGAGGGTTTTGACTAGATCTTGAGTGATATTGAGTTGAAAGATGGCTAAGTATAGGTGTTTTAATGCATAAATGGGCATGGGGCTATGACCTCATGGACCTTGGGCCGAATTGAAAAACTAAGTAAAAACTTATACTAGTCTGTGTCAGGTCCACAATACGGGCCCAATGCAGAGGGCAAATTAGCACTGATCCTCGCCCCAAGAGCGTTGCGTCTTAGGCGCAAACAGACACTATTTTGCAAAAGTTTACAAAAATTATTTTTCACTATTTTGCCCGTCGCGTCGTAGGCGCAAACAAACACTATTTTGCAAAAGTTTACAAAAATTATTTTTCACTATAGGTCCTCTAAAATCGAGGTTATACCCATTTGCCACTCAATTTTTTCGCCAATCAAGAATATGAAGTCATGTTTTTTAATATCATATACGAATTTTGAGATATATGAAAATTATAGATATGGGCATTTTTGAAGATAGATATTGTCCTCGGGCATGAGGATTCACCAAAAACTAACTTAAACAATCTGTTTAAACACATATATATATATATTCCTTTCAACACCATAAGCCACTTGACTCATAAGATATGCAATAGACCATCAACAACTCAAGAACCCTAAACCAGACATTTTATCAAACGCTTGGTGGGTGTATAAAGCTAGTGTAAAACCATGCAATTCAAGAGTATAATCATTCTACAAAAAAAGTCAATGTAAAACCATTAATAGATATTTGGTAACACCCTCAAGCAATTTACATCAAAATCCTTCATCAAATATCACAATATCTCTTAGATTCATAGGTCAAACAATGCTAAAACAATCATAATTTCATGAAACCCCAACATAGTGTGCAATGAAATTCAAAATAAGTAAGATCCATGAGTAAATCAACTTTACATCAGGCAATTTTAAGTAAAAGAAACCTTGGGCATCATGGGTGAAACGAATCCATGAAATACACCCATATACCTTGACTTTGGAGAATTCTTTGAAGAAGATTTGAATGGAGGATTGAAGCTTGGATGAATTCCTTAAGATCTAAAAGAGATTTGGAACCCTTGATTTTGAGAGAAATATGAGTCAAGTGTTTGAGTAAATGTTGGGGATTGTATTATGTGATATGAAGGTGAAATATGACTAAGTATAGATATTTTCACATGTGGTAAGGCTTAGGCTGAAGACCCCAAAGTCTTGGACGAAGATAGAAAATTGGGCAGAATACTGGCGCATCGCGCCAGCAACACACAAAGGCCACTGGAATTTGACACTTTGAAATTTTGGATTTTACTATGGTTGCTCTAATATCGGGGTTAGACTCATTTCCTACTCAATTTTTCCATTGAACAAGAATATCAAGTCAAATTAGTGATATCGCCCACGGATTTTGAGATATATGAAAATTACGATTTCTGACACTTCCGAGGCATATTTTCGGTCACCTTTTGAGGTCATTTCAGAAGATGTTCATCCCAACTACCCTTAAACTCCTAAACACAAGCTCTAATCTTATCCTCAAGAGTTTGGATAGTCCTCTTGGCTTGGCCATCCGTTTGAGAGTGAAAGGTTGTGCTAAGATTAACCTTAATACAAAGACTTCTTTGGAAGGACCTTCAAAAGTGAGAAGTCAATTGAGCACCACGATCAGAAATAATAGACAGGGGCACTCCATGCAATCGAACCAACTCATATATGTACAACTTGGTATAATCTTTGGCGCTATAAGTAGTCTTACCGGTAGCAAGTGAGCCAACTTTGTCATTCTATCCACAACAACCCAAATAGAATCAAAATGTTTCCTAGTCTTAGGCAACCCAACCACAAAATCCATGTTGATTTCTTCCCACTTCCATATAGGAATCTCAATATATTGGGCTAGGCCACCCGACCTTTGATGTTCGGCTTTCACTTGTTGGCAGTTGTGATATCCTGATATGCAGTTGGCAATGTCTCTCTTCATACCACCCCACCAATACACTTCCCTCAAATATCTATACATCTTTGTATAACTATGGTGAATGGAATAAGATGAATTATCGGCCTCCTTCAAGATCAATTCTTTCAAATCATCCATATTTGGCACACACAATCTACCTTGGTACCTAAGGGCACCATCTCCCTCTTAGAAGAAAACCTCTACATTACCATCTCTACTAAGGCCTTTAACTCTAGCAAGGTGGGTTCAAGATCTTGTTTTGCCTTTACCTCCTCAATCAAGGAAGATTTAGAACCACCACCAACCACTAAACTACCATTATGAACCTCATCCAACCTAAACCCCAACCTAGCCAACCGATGAACCTCTTTAGCCACCTATTTGCCACCATTATCAACATGAGTTAGATTACCCATTGACACCCTACTTAGAGCATTGGCCACAACATTAGCTTTGCTAATCTTTAAGGAGATCTAACCATCTTATTTGTCTCAAGTTAAGATCTTTTGTGGTGAACACATATTAAAGACTCTTGTGGTCGGTAAACTCATCAACATAAACCCCAAAACAAGTACGCCAATTTTCCAATCAAATACTATGACTGTTAATTCAAGATTATGGGTGGGATAATTCTTCTCATGAACCTTAAGTTGTCTAGAGGCATATGCTATTAGCTTACCACTTTGCATCAAAACACACCCCAAACAAATTCTATAGGCATCACAATATACTACAAACCCTTCCAACCCTTCCCGTAGAGACAACATAGGAGCGGAGACAAGCTTATCTTTCAAAATTTGGAAACTCTTTTCACACTCATCGGTCCATACCTAGTTTGAAAACTCATATTAGGAATATCACACTCCCTCACTTTCACTTGGTGATACCCTAACCAAAGATCAATCATAGAGAAGTGACTAGCCCCTTGAAGTTGATCAAAAAGGTCATAAGTCCTTAGTAGAGGGTACTTGTTCTTTATGGTGACTCTATTAAGTTACCGGTAATCAATACACATTCTAAGAGAGCCATCATTTTTCTTCACAAACAATACCGTTGCGCTCCAAGGTGACTTACTAGGACTTATAAGATACACCTCCAACAAATCCATCAATTGCTCCTTCAACTCCTTCAACTCCGTTGGGGCCATACAATAAGGGGAATAGAAATGGGTTGAGTATTGGAAAGGAGGTCTATACCAATGTAAATTTCCCTTTTGGGAGAAAAATCAGAAAGCTTATTGGGAAATACATCGAGAAACTCATTAAGCACAAAAACTGACTCAATAGGAAGGACTTTGGACTCAACATCCCTAACCCTCACAAGATGATAGAGACAACCCTTAGAAATCAACTTTTGGACGTTAAGACAAGAAATGAATCCACCCTTGACTACCACATCACAACTTTCCCACTCAAGGATGGGTTCATTAGGGAATTGAAATTTAACCTTATGGGGTCTACAATCAATAGAAGCACAATATGCATGCAATCAATCCATCCCAAGAATAACATCAAAATCCACCATATTTAATTCAATAAAATCACAAGGCAAGATATTATGAAAGATGAACATGGGACAATTTCAATAGAATCTTTTAGCAACAAGAGACTCACAAACGGTGGTAGACACTTCATAAGGTTCACACAACAATTCGGGACTAACATGAAGCTTTTTGGCAATAAAAGGAGTAATAAAAGAAAGAGTGGAACCCAGGTCTATCAATGTATACACATTAAAATCAAAAACCTTTAACATACCAGTGACGACATCGGGCACCTCATCTATCCCTTGTCTCCTTTGAAAAGCATAGAATCTATTTTGCCTTGGAGCACCCCCTTACTAGCCTCCTCTTCTCTTTTGTCCTGTATTTAAACCTTGGCCTCGTGAAAGACCATCTCTATCTTTGTTTCGAGTATGAGAACAATCAATCACTTTATGACCCACTTCACCATAACCATAACAAGCATTAGAGCCCTTCAAACATGGACTATTATGGTTCCGACCACACCTTTGGCACGTAGGGTTATGCACCACACCACTACCACCTTAGAGACTTGAGTTGTCATTAGCATACCTATTATTAGGGGCATTGGAAGACCCTTGGCCTTGGAAATTGTAGCCTTGATGAAATGGCCACCCTTGGAATTTTGGAATCCACCTTTAAAATGAGCCCTCTTGGACTCACCTCTTGTTCTCTTTCTAAGCTTTTCCCCCTCTAATTGTTTGGCATGTTTCATGAGGTGTGACAAATCCATATCACCTATTAGCATGGTGGTATAACACTTCTTATTAGCTAAGTCAGATACATTTGACATAAATTTGTTCATCTTTGACCTTGGCTCGGCAACCAATTGTGGGGCATACTTGGAGAGTTGGTTAAACTTGAGCGTATAGTCACTCACACTCATGGTACCTTGCTTAAGGTTCCTAAATTCCATCATCTTAGCCTCCCTTAGCTCGATAGGACAGAACCAATTGAGAAATGCCACTTTGAACTCTTTCTAAAGGATAACATTATCACCCCTTCTCCATCTTCCATTGAGTAAACTAAATTTGAGCCATCCCTCTGAGTTGTTAGGCCGCCAACTCCGCTATTTCCACCAACTTAACCCTCATAATGGACAAAATCTTATAAAACTCATCAATGAATTCTTGTGGATTCTCATCCATATTAGACACATGGAACTCAGGTGGATTCATCCTAGTAAAATCCCTCACCCTTGAGGCCGAGTAAGAGCATGAGGACCTTAGGCACCTTAGTTGATTTAGGTTTTCATAGCATGAGTCATCATGGTGATAGCATTTCGGAACTCATTATGGGCCACTCCCCCATCTTGAGGAGCTTGAGGAGCAGGATAAGCTAGTTGCTCCTTGGGAGAATAGGCTCTCCTTAGTCTTTCACTTGTATTAGGCATGATCTAGAATATCAAAGAACGTTCTTTAGAGGAAAAGCCTTACCTTAACTTCTATAGCACAACATATATCCTAAAGAAGGGGAACATTTCCTAAAACGCCATATGGCCTCTTATTCATAGTTGTGGTGCACTTCACAACCATGACCAAGAGTCTAATCAATACGGTGTGTTGGTTCTGAGGACCATTAACAACCTAGTGCTCTAATATCAAGTTTGTCATGACACAAGCCTAGGGCCTAGATGTGACACGATGAATGAGGAATCCAAAGGAACTGCAAACAAACCTCTTAGCGTAGTAACTACACATCCTATGTCATGGAAGCATAATAACAACATATGAGACATAAACAAGTAAAAGGGGACTAAGGGAAGTCTTTAATAATCTTAAAATACTCAAGAGTCAAGCTCATAGCATAAGCATATCAATTTTTCCAACAACATCTCTAACATAAATTAGAGTGGGAGCCAAGACACTTTTCGAGCTCACCCACATTGTATCAAATGTTCAACATAAAAAGACATCAAATAGTAAGAGTAGTATAGCTAGTGTCCTCGAACTTAAGGACTCACCAAAGCTTATCTTCTAAAATGCCAAAACTAGCCACATGGCGGATGATCGAGACGTGCTCCAGTTCTTAAATGGTAACATCGTGTAGGCATAGAGTATGCATTAGTACATTTGAATATACTAAGTATGTAGGATGCAATGCAGCAAAACATAATCCAACATAGTCAAAATGCATAGTCATAAGCAAAGGATAGGTATAATATTAATATGGCATGCATGATCAATGCTTGAAGTAATAACATACTTGTAAATCATAAAACCTACAAATATAGATTACAAGTGTGGGAATAGACCATAATCATAGATGAAGCATCTACTACTTGGAATCCGTGGCATGTCACCCCCTGCTGAGGTAGTCGAGGTATCTACCCCTCAATATGGTTGTATGGGCATGTCACCCCCCAACAAGGTGGTGGAGTATCTACCCCTGAACATGGTAGTATGGGCATGTCATCCCCTAACAAGGTGTGGTAAACTTGCAACACTATTGATACTTTTCATGAATTCAATGCATATGTACAATCCCTTAATCATTATAAAGTAACTTGACTTATAAACCATATGGTAGATCATCAATAACTTGAGAATCCTTGTCAAGACATTTTTTGCTGGGTGTATAATACTACTTCAAAATCATACAATTCAAGAGTGAAGTGATATGAGAAAACTCAATGAAAATCAACTCACCAGCACATATTAAAACCTTCATGTAAGATACCTTGAAGTCCATCATCAAATCTCATAATAGATCATGCAAGATACCTTGAAATCCATCATCAAATCTCATAATAGATCACAATTTTATAGCTGAAAACATGCATAGTCTTAATAGATAAAATCAATTCGTACTACAAGCTTGAAATAGACAAACATGTGTATTTAGTCAATATTTCATAAAACCCCAACTTAATTTGTAATCAAAATCTTTAATGAGAGGTACTCATAGAAGATACAACTTGAAAACATACAATTTTCATTAAAAAATAGATTGGGCTCCATGTGTGGGAGGACCTAATGGATAAAACCCATATACCTTAAACTTAGATTTTTTTGATGTAGACTTGAAGGAGACTTAAAGCTTTAATGAAGTTCTTCATATCCAGAATTAAGCTTCGGACACTTTAATTTGGATGAAATATTTTGCTAAGTCTTGGAGAGGGTTCTGAGAGTGTCTTGATTGATATAGAGTTAAGAAATGGCTAAGTAAAGGTATTTTCATGCATAAGTGGGCATGGGGATATGATCCCAAGGCCCTTGGGCCAAAATGAAAAACTAAAGAAAAACTTGTACTGGTCTGCTTCTAGTTCGCGACATGGACCCAACACAGAGGAAAAATTAACACTAATTCGCCCCCTCGGTGAGTCACGGCCTGGGCACAAATATTCACTGTTTTGCAAAAATTTTCAAAAATTATTTTTCTCTACGAGTCCTCTAAAATCGGGGTTATAGCTATTCCTCACTCAATTTTGCCCCATGATCAAGAATATGAAGTTGGATTATTGATATCATGCATGGATTGTGAGATATATAAAAATTATGACTATGGGCATTTTTTAAGCACATTTTTGGGGAATTTTTTAGGCATTTTAGTATCTTGGATTAAGTGCCAAGTAGTGTCTGATTTATTATCGCAACACAACTTAGACCACTTTGTTACTCATACTTCACTAAGTGTCCACACTTACACTATTTTGACCTCATCAGCATTTCCAAAGTATGGTTTAATTCTCTAGCCATTAAATTTGAACCTTATGCCATCCTTGCACTCTAACTCAATAGCCCCATGGTTAAAAACATGTGTGACTTTGTAGGGATCCAACCATTTGGACTTGAGTTTCCTAGAAAACAACTATAGCCTTTTGCATTTAGCAATAACACCATGCTGCAAACTAGCGATTCTCAATGGGGTGGTCATAATATTGTTTCATCCTTTTCTTGTACAATATCGAACTTTCATATGCCCTCAATTAAAACTCATCATGTTCGTTGAGTGAGCTCAATCTTGAATTAGCTACATCATCCTAGTTCAGATTTTAACTTCTTGAGTGCCCACATCACCTTGTGGTCAAGCTCTATTGGTAACTGACAAGCTTTACTAAAGATAAGTTGGTAAGGAGACATACCTATGGGAGTCTTGAATGAAATTTGGTATGCCCGTTACGCATCATCTAGCCTTTGCGGCCAATTTGTCTGATTTGCATTCATTATCTTAGATAGAATCTATTTTAAACTCCCTATTAGATAACTCAACTATCCCACTCGTCTATATATGGTAAGGTGTCACAATATTATGCTTCACCCTATACTTTTCTAGAAAAGCCTTGAACAACCTATTGCAAAAATGGGAACCTCAATTGCTGATGATCCCTCAAGGAGTGCCATTCTATGAGAAGATATTTATTTTGAGGAAGGCCATGACACTTTTACCTTGATTGTTAGCAAGCTCAACCACTTCCACCTATTTTGAGTCATAATCCACAGCAATCAGAATGTACTTGTTCCTCTACGAACTGATAAATGGTCCCACAAAGTCAGTATACCAAATATTAAATAGCTCATTCACCATGATGTGGTTAAATGAGAGCTCATGCTTTCAAGAAACTCCACATTCTCGCTGGCACTTGTCACAAGCTTTAGCATAATCATGGGTATCTTAGTGGATGGATGTCCAGTAGTAGCCATATTGCAAGATCGTATGTGTTGTCCAAATTCCACTATGATGCCCACCAATAATTATTGAACAATAAGCCTAAAAAATGCTCATCATGTCCTCATTAGGAACATGATGATGAACACTCCCATTTGGATAAACATGAATCAAATATGGTTCATCCTAGAAAACTTCTTCATATCAGATATAAAATTATGATGCTAGTGAGAAGTCAAATCTAGTGGCACAACATCACTAAGTAAGTAGTTTGCACAGCTTCTGAACCATGGTATCTAATTGTGCGATACTGTCAATACTTTCTCAATAGGGAAGGAGTCATCAATCTCTACCCGATAATCAAACTTTGTTACAGCCTCATCCTCAAGTCTGCATAGGTGGTCAACAACCTGATTCTTTTTTCCTTTCCTATCAATTACCTCAAAATCAAACTCTTGGAGTACAAGTACCCATTGAATCAACCTTGTTTTAGCATCCTTCTTTGCCATCAATTGTTACAATACTGAATGATAAGTATGCACAATGACTTTGGTTCCTAAAAGATATAATCTAAACTTCTCAAATACAAAGACCATTCCAAGTAAATCTTGCTTCGTGACAGTGTAATTTTCCTGTGCTACATTAAGGGCTTTATTGGCATAGTTAATGGGATGTAGTATCTTCTCTATGTGTATACCAACACCACACCAAGTGTGACCCTACTTGGATTACACATAATCTTAAAAGGCTGAGTACAATCTGGAGAAACTATGATAGACGTCGATCAACCTCTGCTTGAACCCTTTGAATTTCTTTAAACATGCATCACAAAAATTTAGTATCCTTCTCAATTAGATTGCACAAGGGATGTACGATCTTTGAGAAGTCCTTTATGAACCTTCTATAGAATCCTCTATGTCCCAAGAAACTCCTTATACATTTTTATCTAGATAGGTGGAGGTAGCTTCTCAATTATCTCAACTTTAGCTCTATCATCCTCTATACCTTTAATAGAGATCCTATGCCCCCACATAATACCTTCCTTTACCATGAAGTGACACTTTTCCCAATTCAACATAAGATGATAATCTTCACATTTCTTCAGTACGTTGTGTAAATATCTCAAGAAATCTTCCAATGAATCTCCAACCACATTGAAATCATCCATAAACATATTGGTTGTATCTTACACCATACTTAAAAGGTAGATATCATGCATCTCTGGAATGTAGATGGTTCATTAAGCAATTTGAATGTCATCAAGGTGCCATTAGGATATGTAAAAGTTGTCTTATCCTGGTCCTCTAGAGCAATGGAAATCTAATTGTAGCCCAAATAACCATCAAGAAAATAGTACTATCCTTTACCTGCCAAGAGATCCAGCATCTGGTCCATGAATGATAAAGGGAAGTGATCTTTTTCTGTCAACAGATTGAGTTGGCAATAGTCTATGCAAACCCTCCAACCTGTAACTGGTGTCATGGGAATAAACTCATTGCTAGAATTAGGAAACATAGTGACACCTCCCTTCTTTGGAACACACTAGACCAAACTCATCAATTCATTGTCAGCAAGTAGATATATCATACTTGCATCCAACCACTTAATTATCTTTTTGCCTAAAACCTTATGCATTGGTTTATCAAGACATCTTTGGTGCTCAATGCTCACCTTATAGTCTTTGACAAGCTAAGTATTATGAGTATAGATGGTAGGCAAGATGCCAGTGATGTTTGTAATTGTCCATTTTATAGCCCTTTTAAATATTTTGAGGATTGAAACCAATGCTTCTACTTGTTCATCATTAATATCTGCAGAAATAATCATAAGCAAAGTATTGTTAGTTCCCAAAATTACATACCTCAAGTGGGATGGAAGAACCTTCAACTCCAACACCGATGACTCTTATATGAAAGGTCTAGTAGGTGGTGACTCATGTTTTTTCTAGTCCAACATAATCTTGAGTTGGTGTCTATGGAAATTTTATGCTCCAAGTGACTTTCACCATATCATAGCAGTTTTGGATGCCATTACTCTCAAAATCCATCAATACAAGCTTAAGAGTCTTACATGTAGCCTTTCCTCTTTTGGCACCTCCAGTTGTACTTCATCAGTACTTTCAATAACAGAGAACTTTCAAATCATCAGTTTCTTTATGGACTAAACTTAAAGAAAACCTCTTAGTCATTCAATTTAAACTTGAGTTGACCTAGTTCCATGTCCACTAGTGCCTACCAAGAGGCTAAGAAAGGCCTTCCTAAGATGATTGGGACATCAAAGTCAACCTCACAATCAAGTATCATAAAGTTCTCGGGGAATGAAAATTTTCATTGTGACTAGAACATCATAGAGTATCCTCTACAAGCTTTTTTGTCATCATGTCTACCATCAACAACCATATTATCGTTGACGTAGGGGTTCCCATGCCCAACTGCTTAAACACTGCAAGAGGCATTAGGTTGATATTGCCTCCTAAATCTCATAACACCTTTGCAAAGTTGAAAACCCCAATGGTTTAAGATATACTGAATGCTCTGGGAACCTCCTTTTGCATTAAGGACCTTGTCACAATACCTCTGCAATGGTAAAGATCATGAGCAAGCTCTTGACTCACAGACATTTTTTTGTCACTATATCCTTCATGAGCTTAGCATACCTAGGCATTCTCCAATGCATCAATGAGAGGGATATTTATAGAAATCGCTTCAACATGGAGATGAAATTCTAAAACTTCCCCTTCTCCTTCTTCTTTTTGAGCCTCTAAGGGAAAGATGGTGGAGGCCTTGGTATGGGTTTCAACTTCTTTGGCCTTGTCATCACTAGTCTCTACATACCTATTTTCAACTATCTCCTCATGAACAAAATCTTCATCTACCATTATTGGTGGGTCAATCATCTACTTACCACCTCGTGTAGTCACTGCCATACACTACCCATCATTCTTGGGATTCTGCACCATGTGGTCACTGCCAGTAGCATCTTTTCTTTGGGAAAGTATCTCTAAAAAAGGCTTTCTGCATTTCTTCCCATGTAGTAAAAGAGCTTTGAGAGAACTGCTTTACCTATGAAAGATAATGGGAAGACACAGAGCACAATGGCATCCATGAGCAAATTTTGATTCCTCATCATTATCTTACAGATGAAGACATTGTTGTGTATATGGTTATGCGTACACTTTGATGGTAAGCCCAAGAAAAACCTTCTATGTTATAACACTTGTAGTAACCTATTAGATATGACAAACTTAGTATCTTCTAGTACAGGAGGTAGCATGATAGCTCTCATAAAATCCACTTTCATTGGATCAAGTCTGTACGGATTCCACCCATTTACTACTGCTTGTTGACCTTATGGTTGTTAATTTTCTACCACACGTGGTGGTGGTGAATTTTGGTTATGCATGTTCAGCACCTTGTTAGCAACATTGTTGGTACTTTTCTTGGGCCATCCTTCTAAGCTTTCTTTGGATCTCTGACCAAATGGAGTCAAGGGATTGACTCGATTGTGTGTATTGGGCATATACTACACCTATATATTGAAAAAGAAATAAAAAAAACAAAAATACATAAATTAAAAAAATAAGAAGTAGTGCTCTAATTACCCGAATTAAACTAATCTAAAAGACATATTCCCTAGCAAAAATGCCAAAAATTGATCATGCCCAAATTATACCTCCCAATTAAAGTATAAGTGGTCGTTGTTCAAATATAGAGCCTAATTATGGTTAGCATCGATCCATAAGGAATATGGTCTAAACATGGAGAAATTAAAGAAATTTTGATGAATTAATCGATTTACTTCTAGAAAAAGGGTTTTAATGTAAAAGCAATGATTCAAACCTAAACTAAGATCAATAGTCATTGCAAGTATTACTAATTTAGTGAGAGAAGTAACAAGAGTATTGTGTTCCTCATGAATCCTTAACTCAGTATAACCTAACAATTGTAACTTTTTCTAGTGTGTAGCATGTAGAATTGGTAATTTATGTTCGCCTAATTCCTTGGGTTGGAAGCTAGGCAAATTTCACCATGCAACTTGGTCCAACTATGGGTGTTGCATTACTAACCCTTACTCTATTCCAAGTAGAACCATCCCTTGGGTCATTCAGGATGATTAGACAAGTGTGCTCACACTAACTTCTATTATTTATCCCTTTTTCCATTCAATACACCCCTTAGGTCGTCGAGTGAGAATAAGGTGAGCTCTAATATTGGCCACTGTTAAAAAGTAACCAAAATAAAGAGATAAATAATACATGTATGTGTACTTTTCAAGGATTACAAATTATTTGATTTTTACTTTGTTAGTTCTTCATAGTTCCCACAACCCCAAATGTTAATTTAGCTACTCATATTTGTTGTAGATAAAGAAATCATGTTATACGTTTGCATAATTAAACACTTACAATGAAGAATTGAAGAACCTAAAATCCAGAATCTCTATGTAAATTGCATTATCAAACATCAAAGATAAGAACGAAAGTTTTAACTCCAAGTATTCAAGAATAACCCAAAAGAAAATAATAATATGTTTTCTGAAGTTCTGTACATCAAAAAATACACAACAACCCTATTTATAATAAAAGAAACCAAAACCTAAACTAATTAGGAGAACTGAATTCGGGACCTTCCACAAGCCAATTTACCAGCCATGACTCTAATGACAGCTCGTAGAGAGGCTTCATAGTCTGTTTCTTCCAAAATTTGTCTTCTGTGTATGAGGGTCTTTCTATAGATTGTAGATTAGACTATGAGTTATAGACTCTCTCGCCCTGTTAACTTTCAAAAACTCTCAAATCTTAGACCTCCCTTTTATGAACAAGTCTACGAGTCATGGAATGAATAATGACTAGTCCTATTAATCATAGATGTATTTTCAGAAAATGTCCCCAACACTGATTCAGGACCATGAAAACCCACCTATAGCTCATGTATAAAACAACGACCCGTAGGTGGTCTGGTACATCACCAAAAAGCTGCAAACTCTATAATCTTCACAAAAACTTCCCGAATCATGTAATCTTGCAAACTTAACATAACAATGCATCAAATCTACTAATATCTCTTAGAGAATGCACAAAATTCTAAGTTTAAAGCATTAAAAGTACCATATTTTTACGGCAAATCACTACATTCTCTAATTTTAGATGTAATACATGTTTTCTGTTTCTGATAATTGAGAAACTATGGAAATGTTTTTCATATTGAACAAGATCTAAGTAATTACTCAACATATCCTATTCAGTAGTTAACTCAGTAATAGAATCAATAATGATAACATCTAACTTCCTTAACTTCTTAATAGAA
>JAOTQJ010151377.1:15765-76679 GCA_025642045.1 Solanum sejunctum
ACATATCCTATTCAGTAGTTAACTCAGTAATAGAATCAATAATGATAACATCTAACTTCCTTAACTTCTTAATAGAATAATAGAAAGAATGTGCAAATTTTGCTTAAAATTAGATAGAATTACCTCTTCTTCAGATTCATCACTGTCATCAGACTTTGCCATGAATGCAAATATTTGATTGAAGATCTATTAATCCATCTTCACAGCTATCAAGGAAGCATCCTCTGTGTGCTCAAACTCTTCTCACTCACTTTAGGAATTTCCCCAAACAATAAGGGCTTTCTTTACTACATAGTCTGTGCAGACTTTCTACTTTTTTTGTCAGGGACCGAGTGTTTCGACTTATCTTTTTTGCATTCAGTCTTGTAATAGTCTTTGTACTCTAATTTATGTATTAGATAGTCTCTAATGAAATTTCTTAGTTTTGCACACTTGCTACACAGATCATTAGCAATAACAGCTCTGCTAGGATATTTCTTCTCCTTAAAACCACTATGTTTCCTCACAATTTTTAGAAATCTTCTTATGAGGTATGCCATCAGATCATCATCTTCATATGATTTATCACCTTGTGTCACCTTTATAACTACTGATTTGTCCTTCTTAGAAGCATCATTTACTGTATTCAACTCATGAGTTTGGAGATTACTAATCAAGGCATCCATTGTCAACACCTTCAAGTCCTTGGCCTCAGTGACTACATCAACTTTGCTTCCCTAAGACTTACGAAGAATTCTGTGGATCTTTTTTACTTGATTGCTAGTATGAATTTGTTCACCTAAACATCTAAGTTCATTGATAATGGTTGAGAACCTTGTATAAAAATCATGAATAGACTCACCACCCGTCATGGTAAGATTTTCATATCGAGTAGTGAGCATATCAATTTTAGACTCCTTCGCTTGCTCAGTACCATTATGAGTTGTATGCAATCCCATAGCTCTTTGGCCGACTCACAAGTAGAGTTCCAATTGAACTCCTCTACCCCAATACGATGGACTAACAACTTCTTTACCTTGTAATTCTTTTTAATCTTCTTTTAATCTAGATCAGTGTATTATTGTCTAATCTTATGGACTATTTAAGTAATTTATTCCATCTTTCACCTCCAGGGTAGGAATAATGTAAGGACCCAAACCTCGAGAGGCCTTAACGATGCTTGAAAATGGGTTTTTGATAAAGTTCTACCAATGTACCCCTTGAAAGACACCTTCACACACCTTGGAGAGGTCCATGAGTCATGGAGGTATCCCTGGGTGAACCTTGGCCTTCTTGTGCTTTATCTTGGCCTTAGGAAGAGTTTTAGGCTTGGTGGCCACCTGTGGAGCCTCTCATGAATCGTGGTCCTCACCACTGGCCGTGAAAGGGCTCATGGAGGAGACGCTGACTTCATAGCCATGTTTCATTAAGGTAGCCACCAAACGTAGTTGTACGAACTATACAACCAACCACTAACCATGGTGGGCTCCCATTGAAGGATCCTATAGTACACTTTTCCAAGTATCAAAGTATCATCTCAATAATGAGGCAACCTCCAAAGATACTTGTATGGTCTATGGAACTTGACTCCTGAAATGCTTTCATGAAGATGCCCAGGTGACCTTTCAAGTTTTGTTCAATCAAGGCTAGTCTTTAACCTCCCAAATAAGTTCCATGCTTTCCATATCACTCCATATACTCCATAACACTTAGCCGCTCATTCGCTTGCTCAAACGCTTTTTAAATCCTTTTTTCAAGCTTGAACTAGACGATCTCCATAGAACCCTCAAGCTCAATATAATTTAACCTTCAATCCTTTATTCCAACCTTCTGTATGTGGTTTAAGTTGATTATGTATCTCTTACATCAAACCAAGTTCAAAGGAATTCCATTGGCTAAGTTTTTTACATGAGTCGGTATAAGACTCAACTTCAAAAGGTAACATCTCTGAGCAAAAAGAGAATTTGGTGACCTACTATCTATCAAATTTAATCTCATTGAATTCGCTTTCCAAGACATCTCGTTTTACTGAATTTGAGTTCGGAGTAAGAAGTTATGCCCTTTCTCGTACAACCTATCAGTGCGGAGTCAATGAGCTATCATGAACCATGAAAAACTTTATAGCAAATATAAACTTCCATTATATTTTCTGGATACATTTTTAAGGACCATTTTATTGAGTTTTTTTTTTTTATAATTCAGCTCATCCCTAAGGCTTTTTAAGACCATTATGCCCCCCTTTACACTTCTAAACATCTCCTATACTAATTCTAATCTCTCGTTCAAGCTTTACACTTAGTTTATTTCATTACTTCAAAAGACTTTTTCTCCAAGTCACTCATTCCAAGGATTAAAGCTAGGGATCTTTGTCGGCAGCAAATACCAAGTTTAATTCATCTTAATCTTCCTAAATTCTTCAACGTATGTGAGATTGATTCACGATTCTCTTCCAATCATGAAGATCCAAAAATCTGTTTCTTCAATTTTATGTTTTCTAAGTATGAATTCCAAATGTGTCTCTTAAATTAGTTATAATTCGTTGAAATTGAGCTATGGCCTGAACTTAACTATTGATTTTATGATGATTTGAATCTTATTATTATGACATACATAAATTTTATGAAGAATTGAATATGCATATCTTTTTAATTTATAAATCTATGCAAGGATAAATTCAAGTGTGTTTTAATTATTGATTTTTCATGGATGTCATATGATTTCTTCGTATGATGTGGTTTTAATAACGAATTCTAATTTCCCATGCTATTCCTTCATTCCTCTTGATATAAACATGCTTGAACAAGTATTTTCATGAGATTTATAATGTGGGTTTATCCAATTGTGATTATGACTATGTTTTCAAATAAATATGCTTATGACATGACATGTGATCATATAGTGTCTATGATATGGCTTTTTAAGCACTTATACATGAGGATTCACTAATATATATAAGTATGAATGAGACACTCCTATGCATGTATTCATGAATTGAAGTATGTTTAGCTTTTTAGCCTAAATATGCATGATTATGAAGTTTGTTTGGGTTTTAAGCCTATGTGTGCATGATGAAGGTTTGAAAAGATTTATTCTCCTTTTTCAAGCATGTATACGTATATGTATTCCCTTGGGATGATGGCTTAGCACCATATAAAATTTAAGGTGAGGGTTAAACCTAAGTGGTCCTTATATAAAGTCTCACTTCTCATAACTATGTGCCAGCGTAGTTTCATGTTTATCCCTATTTATGGGATAATTATGAAATCCTTACCAGAAACATCGGGTCGTAAGGTGAGGTGTCCATCATACAAAAAAGACATGGTCATAAAGTGTGGTGTAGGCTACCTTTGGCAAGTAATCTACTATCATCTTGTGAGAGGCTAGTCATCGAGCAATAAATGTATTAGTTCACATGGATTGAGATATTAGTTAAGGTCTCATTCTCGTATGTTAAAGTATTATGGAATTCATGCATCATGGATTTCAACGTATATTGATATTATATTTTTTCCTATATACTTCATTCTATATGTGCCCTTGTCATCTAATATTGATTACAGATGAATATGTTCATAAGCATTTGCATGCCCACATACATAGCACATTTAAAAATTTGTACTAACGCATGCTTTTGCCTACATGATCTAACCATGTAGGGACTAGAGACTATCTTCATCCATCTCTTGAGGATTAGATTAGATTGTAAGCTTGCTAGTTGTGAGTCCTTTACTCTAAGGAAAAGACCCACCCTCTATCCACCTATTATGTTATATTCACTTATGTCTTTAATTTGAGGGTGAGCTGAGGACATGTCTTGGCCCCCATCCTATTCTATGAACTAGAGGTATTGTTGGACATCATGTAAACTCTATGTATGGGCTTGTTACGAGTGATGCTTATTACTTATGGAGACTATGCTTATGTCTATATCATGAAGTTATTGCTATGATGTGATCTTGATGAGATGTGGAAAAGTTGAAAGTCCTAAGTCTCTTCTATCCCCATAGCGTGAGTCATACTTACCCGCCCCTTAGCATCTTTATGCTTTGTGAATTCATGCAAATCCCTTACACTATGACATCTTCATAGCTTGAGTCCAAAGCCTTGTTTCCCTTAGAATTATGTGTTTGTTGTTTAATTTTATGCTTCTGAACCGATGATGTGTATATGGATATTATGAGGCTTGTTTGGGATGTCACTCCTAGGTTCTAGGATTGGGTTGTGACAAGATTCGTATCAAATCATTAGGTTTTTAAATGGTCCTCAAAGTCCAACATGTTGTATCAAGTAGAGTCTTAATCAAGGGTATGAATAGTGCCACATGTATGGGTAGGTGGCTACAAGGTGGTTTAGGAATTGTTTCACTTCTTCATGATTCATATCATGACATAGAGCTTGTCTTAAGACTTTTTATCTCCACTCTTCTATTTTAGATATGGAGAGCTATGTTGGGACTATAACACAATCGAAACAAGGAAGATGTTATGGCTGATTGTATAGATGAGGTAAAAAGAGAGTTGATAAAGGATGTGCATAATTTGGCAAGATTGGTGGTTGGGTTGAGTGAATCTAACGATGGTGGCATTCATGTCCAAAATGGGGCTCAATCTTTTGTGGATATTGATATAAAGGCAAAGAAAGACTTGGACCCATCATTGGTTGAGTTGAAAAGGTAGGTTGTTAAAAAAAATGATAGAGATTTTCACCCAGGGGAGAGATGGTGTACTTCAGTAAAAAGATTGAATGTGTGTTTTAGATGTTGATGGTCATAGGGAGGTGATCATGAGTGAAGCCCATAACTCTTTTTATTTTATACATATAGAATCCATCAAGACATATCAAAATTTTATGGAAGTGTATTAGTGTCATGATATTAAGAAGCATATAGCCAGATTTATATTTGAATGCTCTAGTTACCAACAAGTAAAGGTGAAACATCAAAGACCCAGTGGTTTGGCCCAAGACATTGAAATCCTACTTGAAAATGGGAGATGTGAATATGGACTTGTGATTGGTTGCCTCGTACCTAGAAGCAATTTGACTCTGTTTAGGTAATTGTTAAAAGAATAACTAAATTGGTTTACTCCTTCATGGTTAAGACTTTTACTTTTAATGTTGGGGACTATGCCAAGTTATATATTTGGGAGTTGGTTAGACTGCATAGTGTGCCTACGTCTATTATATCGGATCACAATGCCCTATTTACTTCTCACCTTTAGAGATCGTTTCAAAAAAGGCTTGGCATTAGGGTAAAGTTGAGCACCGCTTTCCATGCACAAATCAATGGGCATGCCAAGAGGATAATTCAAACCTAGGAGGACATGTTGAGGGCTTGTTTGTTGGAATTTAAGGGAAATTGGGATGATCATCTCTCACGCCCTTAATCCCATTAAGGCGTACTGGAACTCATTGTCGACAAGGCTCAGGAGAACCAACCCTTAACCATGCACACTCTATGAACATTATAAGGGGTTTTACGTTCAACATGCTTCTAGGAAAGTAGACAGTAATTACAAGCCAAACTGAAATACCTGTGGCTAGTCTGTTGGAGCTAAGATGTCTTAAGTATAAGACATGAGCACACTTTACTTTACATAGTCTACAAAGCCTCTAGATAAGGAACACTATGTGATAAGGGTCGGAACAGTCCCCACCTCATTACTAACTACTATATAATAAAAAAATATAAGCTCTAGACACACAAAGCCCCAAAGCAACCTAGAGCTCACTAAAAGTAGTTGGATATCATATACTTCTACTGGGGAGATCTACTAGCTCTTGTAGCTGCAGCATGAAATGCAGGTCCCCCATAAGGGATGTTAGTATAAGATAATGTACTAAATATTTAAGGCAAGAAGTACTATATATGAAACAAGAACTCAAATAAAATCATGCACTAGTGTAAGGATAAGAGACCACCTTTAGTCATATTGTGGAATCATATACTTTATATCCTTTTTGTTACTTTACCTTTCATTACTTCACAATCTATGCATGGTGTATAAGAAAAATTCTCAGTTTATCAGTGGTAAATCAATATTGGGATCGACCCATGTTAGGATTTCTTTTCACCCTTGGGATACCCCACGTAATATGAGATCGACCCATGCTAGGTAATTCTTCCACCCCTGGATATCACCCATCAATAAGCAATTTCACTTATGTTTTATATACTTGGCTAATGATTCTTTTTTTGGTCATAACATTTTGTGTTGCAGGACTATATACGTAATAAGTGACATGTATATAATAAGACAATACATAATGAAAGGAATAGGTTACACAAATAATGAAATACGTAGGAGATGAAATAATACATGGGCCTTTATTTAGCTAAAAAGAGAACTCATGTATCTTGGTATCTAAAACATATATATAGGTTTGACAATGACTATACATTGGAATACATCAACATGTTAAAAAGTGGAGACAAGGTTATTAGTTATGTCAGAATTTGTAAGAGCCTCTATGTGCCAAGGAAGAGTATAGACTTCATGCTAAATAATAGGAATTCGAGTACCCTTACATCCTATGTTGTACCACCTCATTATTACCTTGAGGTAACCACCTTTTCTTACAAATATCTATCTACAATAGAGTGGGTGATAAAACTAGTATTAGTAGCTAAAAAACACATTTTGATAGTCAAATTTCACCCAAAAATAATATACGGGCAGCAAACTCGTAATTATCAATCCATGAGTATTTTTTAACCTTTCCTTCTCTAATCGTATTTACCTAATATACATTCCCATATACATGGCATATTCAGCATGTTTTAGTTCCAAATAAGTTCAAAACAGTCTACCAAGTACAACATACAACAACTATATGCAATATACAATTAGGTAGCAACACATTACACCCTTTCTCTATTTTCCAACTTCAACCAAACAGTTGTCAACATTTTCACATACTAAACCAGTCCTAAAAATGTCACAAAATAGTCCCAAAATAGATGGAGGATGTGAGACCATAGTCCCCAATCAATCAACCGCAATTCCTACTAATAACACATTTAGGATAGCACACTAAAACTCAATTTTTACATAAAATAAAATAGTGCAGCAACCTTACCCTTACCATTTTCTACCTAAATCTTGTTAAAAACATAAACCTCCCTTCATAATCATACCAACTAATAAGAGAAAATACTCTTAATCAACAAGAAAAGTGTGCAGCAATTTTTGGAAACATGTTGTCCAATATTTGCCCACAAGCATGACCAACATATCTCTCTTATTTTTTGTGGAAAAATTATAGCAAATCCATAAGTATTGTTACTTACGTTAATCTTCAAGAAGTATGACTTCTCCAAGAACCCTAAAGGTTTGTTGTGGCTAATTTATAAAGTCAAGAAAGAGTAACAAAGAAATTTTGTAAATTCTGAAATGTTTTCTAATTTAAAATGACTTAACGAGTTGGTTTTAAGATCTTTTAAATGGACCCATATTGGGCGACTTTCTCCTTTAGTTTAAGATATATTTTAGAAGGTTGGTGATACCCCTACTTTCCCCTTTCACTTGGGCCTCAATGGGCTCTAATTTGATGGGCCTTGGCTGCCCATTTTCCTCTTTTCCCTTCACTCAGTTTGGGCCCAAATCATCATGTAGGTTTTGAATGTACTTGGGCCCTTTATCTATTCATCTTAGGCTACAAATATTTTCCTTTATAATACCAAACTATGGGCTAAAATTACACCCCTAACTTGGGCTTTATTCATTACTTGACTTGGATAAATTTGGGGTTGGGCCTTGTGTTCATGTCCTTTTTGTTTTACTTAATTTTGGGCCTCAAGTGAGTACAATCATATATGAGTTAATCTTCCCCATCTACCTAGGCCATTTGAGCTAAGCACGTAGGTGACTCACCTACTAGCTTCCTAAGTCCCACAAGCACCTCACTTCTTTCACTTCGTTTAAGGTCATGATCTCTTTAGTTTGACTTAAAACTTATATACGCTTATTCATCTTAAGTGTTAGACATAAATATAGCCCTCCAATCTAAAATTTAGGAACTTTTAAAATCGGTGCTCTTTTAACCAAATCATATCATATTCCATATGTATAGGACTAGTACACGTAGGATGTCAGATGCTACATTATTTACCACTGATTGAGTTTGCATACAATAATAGTTATCATGCTAGCATCGAAATGGTATCACTTGAAGCTTTGTATGGGAGAAGGTATTGATCCTTAGTGGGATTGTTTGAGTTAGGTGAGATGGCATGGATTGGCATGGACTCGGTGTTGAAGGCTATGGAAAAGGTAAAGTTGATTCGGGAAATGCTGAAGACGACTCAAAGCCGTCAAAAGTCCTATTTGGATATTATGAAGAGGGATCTTGAATTCCTTGTCAGTGATTGGGCATGTTAAGGTGTCACCTAAGAAGGGAGTAATGTATTTTGGTAAAAAGGATGAGTTAAGTCCTCGGTATATAAGTCCTTATGAGATTGTTGAGTGGATTAGAAATATGGCATATAGGTTAATTTGTCTTTGGATATGAGTTATGTTAACCCGGTGTTCCACGTGTCCATATTAAGGAAGTTCATTAGTGATTCAAGCATAATTGTACCTTTGGAAGGTAATGAGGTTGAGAGAACTTGACTTATGAAGAGGTTCTAATTGAAATGTTTCATAGGCAAATAGAAAGGCTTCGTAACAAAGATATCACTTTGATTTAAGTGTTTTAGAGGAACCAACATGTTGAAAGTGCTACGTGGGAAGTGGAATCAAGTATAATGCGACTCTACCCCTATCTTTTCCAATCTACACAATTCTAATATATTAGGTTCCTCTTATTTTAAAATGGTCCTACTTCTTTCACTCTTATGCTTTCAGATATGATATGCATTATGTGCACTAAAATGATTAAAAAAGATATTTTGACATGAGTTTCAATAACTTTAAGATCTTTAAGTGATGAGTATTGCATTGTGTTTTCATGTCGAAATGTTTCATAATAAAGTAAGGCTTTTAAGCCATATTCTATTCTATTCGAGGACGAATGTTCCCAAGGGGGAGATGATGTAAGTACCCAGACCTTGGGAGGACTTAATGATGCTTGAAAATAGGTTTTGACATATTTAGACTAAGGTTCCCCTCCAAAGTCACCTCTACAAGCCGTCAAGAGGTCGAGGAGTTGTGTAGTAGGCCTGGGGTGGCCCTTGGCCTTCTTGTGAATTATTTTGGCCTTAGAAAGATTTTTAGGCTTAGTATCCCTCTATGGAGCCTCTCACGGTTCGTGGTCCTCACCATTGGACATGAAAGGGCTCGTGGGAGGAAACCCTTCCTTCATTGATATGTTTTCAACTAAAGCAGCAACAAAGGGTAGGTATACGAACTGTACAACCAAACACTAACCATGGTGGGCTCCTGTGGAAGGATCCTGTGGTCAATTTTCTAAGTATCAAAGTATTTTCTTGACGATGAGGCATCCTCCATGGACACTATGACTAGTAAACTGCTTTCGTAAAGATGCCCAGGTGACTTGCAAGGTCATTCAATTGGGGCTAGTCCTTTAACCTCCGAAATTGGTTCCATGTTTTCCATATCATTCCATGTGTTCTATAACACTTAGCCTCTCATTCACTCATCAAACACTTTTTGGATCCTCCTTTCAAGCTTCAATTAGAGGATCTCTCTATAACCCTCAATACCAATATAAATTAACCCTCAGGCCTTCAACCCAAGGTTATGTATATGGTTTATGATGATTATGTATCTCTTACATCAAGCCAAGTTCAAAGGAATTCCATTGACTATGTTTTTCGCAGGAATCGTATAAGAGTCAACTTCAAATGGTTTTACCTTTTAGCGCAAAATTAATTTAGTGACGTATGACCTACAAAATTGAAGCTCTTTAAATTAGATTTCCAATTATTTGGTTTTACCTAATTCTGAGTTTGGAGTAAGAAGTTATGCCCATTTTCGTAGAACCTGTCAGTGTTGAGTCAAGTGAGCTTTCACGAATCATGAAAAGCTTCACGACTAGTATAAACGTTTGTGGTATTTTCTGGATAAATTTTTAAGGTTTGTTTTATTGAGGTATTTTTGATAATTTGGCTAATCCATAAGGATTTTTAAGACCTTTATTCCCCCTTTACACTTCTGAATATCTCCTATACTAATTCTAACCTGTCATTGAATCTTTACACGGTTTATTTCATTACTCTTAAGATTTTCTCTCCAAATCACTAATTCAAAGGATTCAAGCTTGGAACCTTTTTGGGATTCCAAGATCAAGTTTAACTCATCTTAATCTTCCCAAATTCTTCAAAGTATGTGAGATTGATTCATGATTCCTTTCCAATCATGAAGACCCAAAAATCTATCTCTTTAATTTTATCATTTCTAAGTATGATTTGCAATTGGGTCTCTTAAATTAGTTTAAATTTATTGATTTTATGATGAGTTGAATCTTATTATTATGATTTACATAGATTTTATCAAGAACTAAATATGCATATCCCTTTAATTTATAAATCTATGCATGGGTAAATTCAAGTATGTTTTAATTATTGATTTCTTCATGGATGCCATATGATTTCTTCCTATTATGTTGTTTTAATTACAAATTCTAATATTTCATGCTATTCCTTCATTCCATATGACATATGCATGCATGAAAAATTATTTTCATGAGATTTATGATGTATGTTATTACCCAATTATGATTATGACTATGTTTTCAAGCTAGTGTGGTTATGACATGACATATGCTCAAATAATATCTATGATATGGCCTTTTAAGCACTTATGGGTGGGTATTCACCAAATTGTTTAAGTTTGAATGAGCTACTCCTATGCATGTATTTATGAATTGAAGTATGATTTGACTTTTCATCCCAGTATGCATGATTATGAAGTATGTTTGACTTTTAAGCCACAGTATACATGATGAAGATTTGAAAAATTTACTCCTTTTTCAAGTACGTATATGTATATGTATTCCCGTGGAATGATGGCATAACACCAAATGAGATTGGAAGTGGGGGCTTGACTGAAGGGGTCCTTTAATAAAGTTTTCCTTCTCATAACTATGTGCCAACGTAGATTCATGTTTATGCCCCTTTATGGGATTCATGAAATCCTTATCATAAAGGCTGGGTTATAAGGTGAGGTGGCCATCATTATGAAAAGACACGGTTGTAAGGTGTGGTGTAGGCTACCCTTGGCAAGTAATCTACCCTCATCCGGTAGGAGGTTGGTCATCGGGCAATTAATGTATTAGCCCACATGGACTGAGATGTTGGTTAAGGTCTCACCCCCGTATGTTGAAGTATAATGATATTCATGCTTCATAGATTTCAAGGCATATTGATATTATTATTCTTTCCTATATACTTCCTTCTATATATGTACCCTTGTTATCTAACATTGATTGCATGTTAATATGTTCATAAGCATTTGCATGCCTATATACTTAGTATATCCAAACATACTAACACATACTACTGCCAACATGATCTAACCATGTAGGGACCAGATATTATCTTCATGCACCTCTTGATGGTTAAATTGGATTGTGAGCTTGGTAGAGGTGGGTCCTTTACACCAAGGACAAGACCCAACTTCTATATCCCTATTATGTTATTGCACATATCTCTTTACTTTGAGGTTGAGCCTGGGATATGACTTGGTCTCTATCATATTCTATGAAGAAGAGGCATTATTAGACATTATGTATACGGTCTTGTTATGAGTGATACATATTGCATATGGAGACTATGCTTATGTCTATCTCATGATGATGATGCTATGATGTGATTACGATGAAATGTGAAAATGTTAAAAGTCCTATTCTATCCCCCACAGCTTGAGTCATACTTATCTACCCCTTAGTCTCTATGTGCTATGTAAATTCATGCAAATTTCTTTCCCGATGACATCCATATATCTTGAGTCCAAAACCCATTTCCCTTAGAATTATGTATTTGTTATTTAGTTTTGTGCTTCCAAACCAATTATGTTTATATGGATGCTACGAGGCTTGTTTGGGGACTCTCGAGTTCCTATTTGCCATATCACTCCAAGGTCCTAGGCCTAGGTCATGAAAAATATAAGGACTATCAAGCATAATGTCTCATAGCTCGTTATCTTCAGCCATGAGAAAATCATGCTATACGAGTTTTCCACTCGCTATAAAATTGCCCATAAAAGTGAGGAGGTCTGGTAGATGACTGACCCTCTTCAAGATTTAGTGGATCTGCCATTTTTCTTTAGGATCCCTCTAGGTGTTAATGTAACACCTTGCATGTTGTTGGGCTCAGGAAATGAATCAGGAAATTCCAAACTGACTTTGTCATATGAGCTAATTTATGGCTCATGGATGGTTCCTTGGGTAGTAGAAAGGTTTCGTAGATTGAGTCTATTAAATTTGTAAAATCATAGAATTTCTGGAAGTGTTTCCATGGTTAATAAGATAGGTTATCCATGGGTCTATGTCCTATGGATGGCATAATCGAAATGACCTCTGAAGAATGGAAATTTTTTGAAGTATGGGGAGACCCATGAAGGTACTTATGACTCATCAAAGAATGATGGGTCATCCTATAGGCTCGTGGTTTGAGAAGTGGCAATTCTAGTTCCTCAGATGTGGCATGGCACAGGTTCCACTTGTCATGGCATGAGCTATAGGTTGAACGACGACCCGTGGACGAGGTCTCATGGATGGCTCTAGTATATTTTAATAAAAGGTGTTTTTAACTTTTCCAATTCATGTAACACATAAATTATGTTGTTTTGGCCCTCCTAACAAGCTTAACTGACTGAAACCCTACAAATCATACTTTTAACTCATTCGAATTCATTAATCCTTATAATTCTCTCAAGGTTTCTCAAATATTTCACTCTGGAACAAGGAATCTATTGAAGAAAGGATTCTAAGCTTTGCTAAGTATTTCAATATTTGTCTACTCAAATTCTTAAGGATCACACTTAAAGTATGTGGGAGTATGTGGGGCTTCTTTCATGGATTACTTTAATCCATGAAGCCCAACCAAAAATTTTCTTTTTATCAAAGATTTATGATGAATTCTTATATGCTTTAGTACTATGATTTCTAATGCATGAATTACGATTTCTACATGATGATTATGATTTATTATGCATGAGTTATGAAGAATTACAAGACTTATGTGATTTTCAAGAAGAAGTATGTTATTTGAAGTATGTATGATTAGAGCTTGATATATTGATGTGAGTTCCTTTACTAATGATCCATATTGATTTTTAATTGCATGTTTCCTCTATGAATTTCATCAAATTACGTGGTTTGACTCAATTGTTTATGAAACCACACCTAGCCCTAGTCTCCTACAATGAAGTTATGGCTTTTATGACTATGATCGCAAGTATATGAAAGCATGTTTGTAAGACAATAATGATGATATTATAATAATGATTATGATGCTATGATGATAACGATGCTATGTCAAAGAGGGTGATTAAGACCCTAATGTTTATCATGATAATATTGAGGTGGGTATGTCTACCCACACAAAAATCAAAAGCTAAGTAGATGGACTATTCCTATGGCATAAGATATTTTTAGAAAGATTATGATGACTATTTTACTAACCTATAAAAGTATGATTTCACACCAAGGAAGTTAAAGCCCATACCTAGGCCTCCACCACCTTTCCCTCAGAGACTCAAGAAGAAAAAAGAGAAGGGGAAGTTTCAGAACTTCATCTCCATGTTGAAGAAGCTATCTATTGATCTCCTTCTTATTGATGTATCAAAAGAAATACCTGGGTATTCCAAGTTCATGAAGGATGTTATAACTAAAAAGAAGACCATGAGCCAAATCTTGCTTATGATCATCACAGCTATAGAGCTATTGCTACAAGGTCCTTGGTGTAGAAAAAGAAGGATCCCAGGGTATTCACCATATATTGCACCACCAGAGTCTTTAACTTTGCAAAGCATTATGTGATAGGAACCAACATCAACTAATGCCTTTTGAAGTTTATAAGAAGTATGACTTGGGAGCCTCTATGTCAACTACAATATGGTTGTTGATGGCAGATATGACTGTGAAGAAGCCTATGGGGATACTCTATGATGTGTTAGTTCGAGTCAAGAATTTCATATTCCCCTCAGACTTCATGATACTTGATTGCAAAGTTGACTTCGATGTCCCAATCATCTTGGGAAGACCCTTCCTATCCACTGGACGAGCACTAGTTCACATGGAATAGGGTTAACTCAAGTTTAAATTGAATGACAAAGAAGTTTTCTTCTATGTATTCTAATCTATGAAGAGACCTTATGATTTGAAAGTGGTGTTTGTTATTAAAAGCATTGATGAGGTGCAACTAGAAGTACCAATTGAGAAAAGACTGGGTGTCGAAACTCTTGAGGATATGTTGATGAACTTTGAGAGTGATAGCATCCCAAACTATGATGAGATGGTTAAGGAACTTGGAACGCATAGTTATCACAGGCACCAACACAAACTTGAGTTTGATTTGAAGAATCGCAAGTCCATACCGACTCGACTATCTATTGAGAAGCCACCAGTGTTAGAATTAAAGGCTCTTCCAGCCTATTTGAGGTATGTGTTTTAGGATATTAACAATACTTTTCCTATTATTTTTATTGTAGATCTTAATGACAAACATGTGGAAACACTAGTTTTGGTACTCAAGTGATTCAAAAAGGCTATTGGATGGACTATTGCAAGCATCATTGCATCCCACTTGGCATATGAACCCAAAAGATTCAACTAGTCAAGGATTATAAGTTGAGTATTGAGCACCAAATACATCTCAACGAGGTTATGTACAAAGAAATCATTAAGTGATTGGACGCAGGTTTGATATATCTAATGTGCTGTCAAAATATAACACTTTTTTTTGCTTAAAACATGGAATTTTGTGTGTTCTCAATGCAATGTTAGAAGATTTTATGTGTTTTTGTGATTTATTTATAGTATTCTAAGGTTAGCTTTGATTTTGGGAATATTATGCATAATTTGTTGTTTTTGATGATATACAAGACCTTTTAAAGGCCATAGTGCATTCTACGACCATGAAAGAGTTTTCATGGACAAATCCAGTGAGGCACTAATTTTCTGATAGGTCATCAACCGTTTTATGAGTCATAGATCGTGTATCGTGCACTAAAGATCAGAGAACAAGGACTTTTTGGCGATTCATCTAATGAAATCCCCTATGGACCATCAAACACTTTATAGGTCGTAGAGGGGTATTGTAGATCACTAGTCCAGGTTTACAGCAATAATGTACGGAAGCCTAATTATGGGTTGTGGAACACAACATGGCCCGTAAAGCTATTCGTGAGATGTGTCGACCTAGTTATCATATTTTATTTAGGACTTGTATTTTAAATATTGCAAATAGGTTGTTTGGTTATTTTGCATAAAAGGTTTTAGAGAGTTAGACATTTGAGAGAAAAACAGTGAGATTGAGTAGAGAAAATATTGGAGAGTTTTGAGAAACACTTATATTTTGATTTGATATTATAATCTTGTGATTCTCATTGAAGATTAAATTTAACCGTGCTTACATTCAATTGTGTAAGTGCTCTATTAAATTATTCCAATTTATAAGTGTTGCATCTACATAAATCATGATTAGCTAAATCCACAAATAGGGTTGTGGGGACCATAAAGAATTAACAAGATAAAACTGAATAATTCATAATTCTTGGAAAGTGTGCATGCATGTATTAATTAACTCTCTTCGTTTTGCATATTTTATAGTGGTGGCCAATATTAGAACCCGCCTAGTATTATTGACTAGACCAAGGTAGTAGTGAATAGAAAAGATATTAATTAATACGATCGATTGATGTGTTCTTGTCTAATCAATAGAATTGGCCCAAGGGGAGATTGTACTGGGATTAATAGGTAAGGGTTAGTAATGTCACACTATGGAGATGGGCCAAGTCATGTTGTGATATTTGCCTCTCATGTAACGACCCCAAAAAGTATCTGAAAATGTGCATTGGAAGTACCTAGAATCATGATTTCTATATATCTAAAAATCTATTGTTATTTCAAAAGTCTAACTTCATATTCTTGTTCTGGCGGTCCAACTGAGTGGGAAATGGGTCTAACCTGAATTTTAGAGCAACCATATCAAAATTTGAAAATCACAAAAAACACGATTTAGGAGGGTCAATTTTGAAGGGGCATATCTCTGAGCACACAAAAATTGCATAGCCCACAACCTACCAAATTAAAGCCCTTTGAATTAGCTTTTTAATTCACTTAGTTTCACCTTATTCTGAATTTGGATGAAGTACTTATTCCCACTTTTGTAGAACACGTTTGTGTAGAAAATGAAAATTTCAATGGGATTTTTGCATCGCTTCCACGATGCCCCCTGTTGTTTTTGGTGCCTGTTTTAATTTTTTTTGGTCCAAGACTTATAAGTTTTAGGCCTAAGGGTTTCCTCACTTGAAAATAAATTTACTTAGCCTTATTTTACCCTCATATCATCCTTAAAATTCCCTAATATCCTCTCAAACACGTAGACTCATATTTCACCCTAAATTCAAGTCCCAAAACTCAAGACCAATCTTAAGATTTCTTCAACAATTTCATTCAAGCTTCAAGTCTCCATCTTCAATCTCTTTCAAGGGTTCTCCAAAGCTAAGGTATGTGGTGTTGAACCATTGGGTCATTTCACCCATGGTTCCTAAGCTTCCTTTTAACTAAAATTGCATGATTTAAAGTTGATTTTATGTATAGGTCTTGTATATTAAGGAATTTACTAGACAATGATTTTAGTACATGAAAGTATAGTTGTTTTAACATGTTTTGAGATCTAAATCTTGGGTCTAATGTTAGATTTGATGAGGGATTTTGATGTAAATGTATAGGGGTTGTTGCAAGGTGTTGATTGATAGTTTTATAATAGATTTTCTTGCATAATTTTATCTCTAAATTGCATGGTCTTTTAACCCTATTACACACCCCAAGTCTTTGATAAAATGTCCAACTCTGGTTTCTTGTGGAATTGATGGTCCAAAGCTTAAGATATGATATGAATGACTATATGATGATGAAATAAGCTTATGTACATGATGAATTCTATATAAAGTGTTGTATTAGACCATTCCCAATCAGGGAGCCTAGTAGAGGGTCAATGTGTCAACCACTAGGGTGATGGGTGCTATCATTACAAACCTATTTCAGAGGTTAATATCTCTACCACTAGAGTGATAGGTCCTATTATCACTAACCTTGATGAGAGGTTAATAGCACACACACTAGGGTGATTGGTGCTATCATCATTAACCATGATGAGGGGTTTGTACCTCACACACTAGGGTGATGGGTGCTATCATCACTAACCTTCCAAGGGATTTATACTTTGGAAATATAGCTTGGTCTATTCTTCACATATAATATCTTATATGAGTATGTGTTACTTAAGCATGTTTTACTCTAGGATTGATCATACATGCCATCTTGTTATAATATGCCTATTGCCTATTGTTATTCATTTTGATTATGATTTTTATTTCTTATTGCATTGTATCTCATATACTTAGTGTATTCAAATGGACTAATGCATACTCTTGCCTACATGATATCACTATGTAGGAACCATAGCCCAAGTTGATCATCCTTCTCCTCCACGTGGCTAATCAATGCTATTTGAATCTAGTTGATAAGCCCTCCATTTTGGGAACCTTGGTTTATGTTTTCCTTTTGCTTTGTATTGAGACAATCTATTATATGTCCTATTTTGATGATGAGAGTGAGCCCGATTACTTTATCTTGGTCCCCGGTTTGTCTAAGTATTTAGAGGTACTTATTGGACAAGTTATGTATCTATGGTATGAGCTATGACTCTTTGTCTCTTAATGATAATATTTTGCAAGTTGTCCCTTAGTCTTTTTGCCCTTTATGCTTACTTTTTATCTTTTATATACTTCCGTGGCCAATGATGTGTAATGACAAGTTAAACAGCTTAATTAGGGTTTCTTCGGGTTCTCCATTCGTCGTATCACATCTAGGCCCTAGGCTTGGGTCATGAAAAACTTGGTATCAGAGAACTAGGTTGATAAATCCTTGGAGTCCAACACACCATACCGATTAGAGTCTTATTCATGGTTGTGTTGTGTACCATAACTATGAGTAGGAGGCTATGAGGCATTCTAGAAAAAATTTTACTTGTTCATGATCCATGTCGTGCACTAGAGTTAGATTTCCTAGGGTTTATTGCTAACCCTTAACCATTATATTCCAGGATATATCTCAAGCCACTCCGGAAAGTAATAAGATGAATGTAGAGATTTACGATGCTCTATGAAAAGTGTCCAAAGTGGCAGCAAAATTGGCAACTCACCTCGAACAACAAGTGGGTGCTTCCAGGAAGTCAATTGGTAAGAGGAGAGATAGTGAGGCCAAGAGGGCCCATGTTAAAGGATAGTTCCAAAGTCTCAAGGATAGAGTTGATGTCATGTGTCAAACATGTGATAAGGTTCATAGAGACCCATGTTTCAAGGGCATAAATGTTTGTTTTGGTTGCGATGAAGTAGGACATAAGAGGAAGGATTGTCCTTGTAGACACGCTACAAATAAAAAGGGTGATGGTGCGATGACTAACCCCAAGTGTCAAAGATGTGGGAGGTACCATGGTGGTCCATGCTTGGGGAAGGCCAATGCTTGTTATGGATGTAATGAATTAGACCACAAGCTAGTTGATTGTCCATGTGTCCCAAGGAAGTTTAAGGGTGGTCGACTTTTGGATCGAGGTGGTCATATTAATCAAGTGTCTCAAGGAGGGGATGAGGTGTCTAATGTTATTACCAGTAAGTTGAAGTTTTCTCCACTTTGATGTGTGTGTATTTGTTGTGGTTAGTATGCCATTGTTTATTTCTTTATTCTTTTGGTTGGTAGTGGGGCTTTTTATGTGCCCAAGTTGTTATGTCAACCTTGGTTTCTATCCTTTTGTTGAGTATAACATTGCTAGGAGGTTCATAGATGTTGATCCGGGTTCGTATTGCGTTAGATCGTGCTTGCGACTTCTCGGAGTCGGTGTGGTGGATTTCAAATGATAGCAAGCGATGTAGGTCCATTTCTTGTATTACGTACACTTAGGTTTGGAGATGAGGCTTTGAATGTCCTTTTCGATATTTTGAATTTTGGGGTAGTGTCCTTCGGTTTGACTATTACACCGGGTATACCTATAAGTCTCATGAGCAAGATATTAGTCCCTACTCTAATAGGTTTATGGTAGTTTTGGTGATGGTTTGATGGTTTGTTTCCCTAATAAGTTAGTGCATGTGATCTTTGAGGGTAGAACTACAAAGTTTAAAGAAGAAAGTTGGATGCTAAATAGGAGAAGTGAGAGTTTGGTTGTAAAAAGTTGCCTTCCTAGGTTATGTGGTTCCCAGTGATGGTATTAAGGTGGACCCTGATAAGATGAAGGGATTAGAGATTTGGCTAGACCTTGATTTCCGTAGGTATTAGGAGCTTTTTGGGCTTAGTGGGCTATTACCAGAGTTTGTGGATAAATTCTATTCTATTGCTTCTCCTATGACTTAGTTGACCCTAAGTAAGGCCAATGTTGTGACCGACGTTTTGAGTAGGGTGATTTGATAGGTCCAAGAGTTGCTATTTCTTGTATTATTCCTTGGTGCTAGTAGAATTCGTGTGTATGTGGGTTGATGCTTGATTCTTTCCAATCAAGGAGACCCAAAATTATTTTCAAGAAAACCTACATGTATTTTACTTATTTTAATTTAGGACTTGAATATTATGATTCCTAAAATTCTATTGATGCATGGTAAGTGTTTATTTGATGATTTTAATGTGATTTAAGCTGTCATATGAGGACTTACTTTGGGTTTTTGAAGTTATAAGTATGCATGTTCCCTTTTTTGAATGTTTATGCATGAGATCACACTATGGAGTTAAATATGAAATTAATTATATTTTTACTTCAACTTCGTAATATAAATATTGATTTTAAATAGAGTCTTAATTACCAATGTCATTTCGTCATTGTTCATAGCATATGCATTTATATACATGAATTATTTTTAAAAAACAAATTATGATATGGATAAGCCCAATTTTGTTTTATGGTATGATTTTGATAAAAGGTTGTTTATGACAATATTGTGATCGCATATATATCTTTGATTTTGGCTCTTTAAGCATTTGGGGTACTTGCACCATTTTTTATATGAATGGGCTATTCCTATGCATGAGTATTATGACTATAAGATTATGATTTTGGCATTTGAGCCTCAGTATGAATTATTATGAATGGTGTTTGGCTTTTAAGCCCAATTGTGCATTGAAATGATTTAAGAAATGACTATTGCCTCTTTGAAAGTATGTACAAGCATATTATAAGTATTCTTCTGGGATAACGACTTAGCTTGTTGTGTTGGGGGGTTTTGGGCTAGTTTGGGCTACTTGCATAGCATGTTGTAATGAGTGTAGAACCCGTAAGGTTGTAATATGATGGGTAAGGATGGTCGATCTACTTGGTCAACTATAATGGTCCAGTCACTACTCTAAGAATGATCTTTGGTTAGGGCTTTGTCCACAAGTAAGGATGAGGGTAGGTGATATCCTTAAGTATCCTTTACGAACTACGAGTGAGCATTTTAAATATTGATGGGGTTGTTTGGTTGGCTTATGTGTTAGTTGTGTTTATGGGTTTCATGAATAGGGTCTTAAAACCCTACATTGGTATGTTTGTGGTGGTTTCTGGTGATGAGATATTGATTTATTTAGAGCTTGTGAATCATTTAGGAGATTGGTTACTAAAAATATGATAGGTGTGAGTAGAGGATAACAAGAAGGTTGTTAGAACCCCTTAGGGATTATGTTATGAGTGTGCATTGGTTTTTCTAGTAAGGCTAGTGTTGTGGTTGTTGCTCTAGTTAGCCTAGTATGTGTGGATAATAGTGGTAAAGAGATACCTAGTAGAATCCATCGGTCGGCTAGATAGGGAGTTAGGCTGAAGGAAGTTGAGAATGGTAGTATAGTGTTCTTGATGGTTCCAAATCTTCTTGGGTTAAGAGGACTATATTAGGCAAGGCCTTGATTTTCGCCTTATTAGAGTTGGAAGTTTTGGGGAGAGAGTGAGAGAGTGGAGGTTATCTCCCAAAGAGGAGATGGCGGTTGTGGTACCAAGTGGGTTAGATGTATTTGAGATCACAATTGTGTTGAGGATTATGAGTCCTTATAGAACATAGAGGGAGGTTGGAAATGTTACATAAGTTTGGGAATTGCTAAAGGTAAGGGTATAGTTTATCCAATTTGTCATGCTTCTAGGTTTAGGGGATGTGCTGGTGACTCTAGTACTATGACACTCTTTGTAATTATGGGTGATATGAAGGACAAGTTGGCTTAAGAGAATTTCCCAGTGGGGGTGTTGGATGGACAAGTGGAGAAGTTGATTGATAATGATGTAGTGTTCTTCAAGGCCTTTGGAAAGAGTCATCTATTCATATATGTCTCTTGGAGAGCCAGAGCGGGCATGGAGAAGTGATATCCATATCTCTTTCACTCTATTCAAGCTTATGATGACATGCCAAGTCTTTTCTATGATTTCAAGTCCTATGTTTCAACCACTATGTCACTCATGTACATTCATGTTTAAGTTGGAAAGTTTATGATGATTTTACACCTATGTTGACATCTTGAAAATGGTGTTTTTTTTAATTAATGTTGCATTGTCATTGAATCTAATTTGTTGATGATCACTCTTGTCTTATACATCCCTTTTACATTCAAGGACGAATGTTTCCAATAAGAAAATATTGAAATGAGCCCAAAAAGTGCTCGAAAATATGCCTCAGAAGTATCCAGAATCGTGATTTCCATATATCTAAGAATTAGTTTGTTATTTTGAAATCTGACTTCATAATCTTGTTTAGGGAGTCAAATTGAGTGGGTAATTGGTCTAACCTGAATTTTAGAGCTACCGTATCAAAATTCGAAAATCAAAAAAATGTGATTTAGGAGGGTCAAATTTGAAGGAGCATATCTCTTAGCACATAAAGAATTAGGAGGTCCATGACCTACAAAATGAAAGCCCTTTGAATTAGATTTAAAAAATGCTCATTTTCATAGAACACCTTTGTGCAAAAAATGCAAATTCCAGTGGGGTTTTCGCGTCGCTTTCGGTACGCACCCCTGTTGTTTTTGGTGCTTGTTTTAATTTTTTTGGTCCAAGACTTATAAGTCTTGTGCCTAAGGGTTCCCACACTTGAAAATACAGATACTTAGCATTATTTCAACCTCATATCATCTTTATCATTCCCTAATATCCTCTCAAACACTTAGACTCATATTTCACCCTAAATTCATGTCCCAAAACTCAAGACCAATCTTAAGGATTTCTTCAACGATTCATTCAAGCTTCAAGTATTCAAGGATTCTCCAAAGCTAAGTTATGTGGTGTTAAACCATTGGGTCATTTCATCTATGGTTCCTAAGCTTCCTTTTTACTAAAATTTCATGATTTAAAGTTGATTTTACATGTGGGTCTTGTATATTAAGAAATTTACTGAACAGTGATTTTAGTTCATGAAAGTAAAGATGTTTTAGAATGTTTTGAGCTTTAAATCTTGGGTCTAATGTTGGATTTGATAAGGGGTTTTGATGTAAATGTCTTGAGGGTTTTGCAAGATGTTGATTGATGGTTTTACAACATATTTTCTTGCATGATTTCATCTCTCTATTGCATGGTCTTTTACCCCTATTACAGCCCACCTCCCAAGTACTTGATAAAATATCCGGCTAGGGTTTCTTGTGGAATTAATGGTCCAAAGCTTAAGATATGATATGAATGACTACACAATGATGAAATAAGATTATGTACATGATAAATTCTATATGAAGTGTTGTATTAGACCATTCCCAATCGGGGAGCCTAGTTGAGGGGTCAATATCTCAACCACTAGGGTGATGGGTGCTATCATCACTAACATAGTTCAGGGGTTAATATCTCAACCACTAGGGTGATGGGTGCTATCATCACTAACCTTGATGAGGGTTAATACCTCACACACTAGGGTGATGGGTGCCATCATCACAAACCTTGATGAGGGGTTAATACCTCACACACTAGGGTGATGGGTGCTATCATCATTAACCTTGATAAGGAGTTTATACCTCACACACTATGGTGATGTATGCTACCATCACTAACCTACCAAGGAGTTTATACTTTGGAAATCTATCATGGTCTATTCTTCACATATGATATCTTATATAAGCATGAGTTACTTAAGCATGTTTTGCTCTAACATTGATCACACATGTCATCTTGTTATAATATGCCTATTGCCTATTATTATGCATTTTGATTATGATGTTTATTTCTTGTTGCATTGCATCTCACATACTTAGTTTATTCAAACGTACTAATGCATACTCTTGACTATATGATATCAGCATGTAGTAACCAAAGCTAAGTTGATCATCATCAGCATCCACATGGCTAGTCGGTGCTATTTCAAGCCAGTTGGTGAGTCCTCCATTTTGGGGACCTTAGTCTATGTTTTCCTTTTGCTTTGTATTGTGAAAATATATTATATGTCCTATTTTAATGATGAGAGTGAGCCCGGTTACTTTGTCTTGGCACACGCTCTATCTATATATTTAGAGGTGTTTATTCTACAAGTTATGTATCTATGGTATGAGCTATTACTCCTTGTCTCTTAAGGATGATGTTTTGCAAGCTATTCCTTAGTACCTTTGCCCTTCATGCTTACATTATGTCTTTTACATGCATTAGCAATCAATGATGTGCAATGACAAGTTAAGAGGGTTGATTGGGGTTCCTTTAGGTTCCCCATTTACCGTGTCACATCTAGGCGCTAGGCTTGGATTGTGACATCTCATTTGGCCAAAGGTTTTGGTGAACTTAACTTACCATCTTGCATGCTACTTACTAAAAAAGAATTAGGTTATCCAGTAATACTGAGTTAAGGAATCTTGGGGAACATAATACCCTAGTTTCTCTCCATATTGGTTAAACTCTTGCATTGGTTAGGGTTACTTTTCTACTTATTATTACAAACCCCCCACCCCTTTGGGGAGATAAGCTGGTTAATCAATCAAATTACGTTAATTGAATTCTCCTAAGCCTATGTATTCCTTATGGGTTCGACCCCTACCTTGGTTAGGCTCTATTTCTTTACAACAACCACTTTATCCTAAAAAAGGAGGTTAGACTTAGTTAATTCTAGGGAATACGGCTAGACTTGGTTAATTCAAGTGATTTGGGTATTAATCCTTGTTTTCCACATTTTACTTTTTCTTTGTCATTTTTATTTCTTTTCAAGGCATAAATGTAGTGTATGCCATACATATAAAGTCGAGGTAGACGCTTGACTCTATTTGATCCAGAGATCGAGAAAACATTAAGAAGAATGGCCCAAGATAATGTCAACAACGTGGCAAATGCAGCTCTGAACAGGAATGGATATGGGAATGTTGGCAATGAGAATCCACCTCTTATCGAGGATATTGCCCATAGCCACAAGATTTGAATGTCAATTCTTATCAGTGGAATCAATATAGGTTGAATTCCTATGTCTATGGAGGTGACTGGAGCTATTGTGTTGCCATCACTACCAGCTGTCACAAAGTTGATTATTTCGAGTGGGTTGCTTCAGATGCTGCAGAACATAGAATCTATCTATGGTTGTTGTGGGACTTTGTGTCATCTATTATCTCTTACAAGTAATTTAGTAGTATGGATATTTGAGCTCTCGCAGAGTTCGATCACCTGTTGATCTAAATTCCAGAAGGCCTTTTCAGAGAGGTACTTTCCGAGGTCAGAGAAGCTCAAGTTGAAACATCAGATCAAGAACATTGAGCAACTTCCTAGTGACTCGATCAGTACTATATAAGAGTGGTTTATGAAGTGCTTAAGGAGTGTCCTAGACCCCAAGATTGTTGATGATGCCTTGGTAGAGATCTTCTACCATGTCCTTGATGAAAATAGTCACGTTTACGTTGATACAATTTTGGGGGGCATGTTCTTAGATCGACCATTTGCAAGGATTTTTGAAAGAATGGAGAAAGTGATCAGGACTAATCGTGCATAGGGGCAAAGACATAGAGCATCTACCAAAAGTTCGTGTGTTGCCAGCAATATTTCGTAATAAGCTAAGATAATTAAAGAGATTATGCAAGAGCTTGCCCCAATTCGTATAGGAATGGAGGTGATGATGAATTAGAATGTGGAACGAGTTAATGCAGTGGTTCATCAGCCTCTGCGCACACCCATGTATTATGATCCCTCTGTCACTACCTAACCATAGGGCCTAGATGTGACATAGTGCATAGGGAACCTGAAGGGACTCCAAGCAAGCCTCTTAGCATATCATTAGATATCCATGGTCGCGGAATCAATAAAAAGATAATAAGAGATAGTAAATAGGGATAAACGGGGTTGAGATAAATCTTACATATCATAAAACATCATAGAATCAAGAGAGCCAAGACAAAAAACTGAGCTCACCCTCATAGTCAAGCATACAATAAAAAGGAAAGGAAGTCTTTATATATAGCATAAGATCAAAGACATTATCCCTGAAGTTGAGGACTCACCACTTGCTTTGTAGAGAAATTGTACTATCCACGTGTAGGAGAAGGATGATCAAGTGGAGCTCAGGTCCCTACATGGTGACATCATGTAGGCATAGAGTATGCGTTAGTACGTTTGAATGTATAAAGTATATAGGATGCAATGCAACAAGAGACAAGAAACATAATCGAAATGCATATTTAGGCAATGAATGGGCATATAACAATATGCATGTATGATCGATGCTTGTAGTAAAACATATTTACATAGAACCTTTTTCATGTTCTAGAAGAGACCATCATTAGTAACCAAGGCTTGCCACCTCCTTGGCGAGGCGATTGAGGTACAAACCCCTCAACATAGTTGTAGGGGCCTACTACCTCCCAAGTGAGTCAATTAGGGTACAAACCGTCCAACATGGTTGCACGATCCTACTACCTCCCGATCGAGGCAATTAGGGTATAAACCCTCTGACATGGTTGCACGAACCTACTACCTCTCGAGTGAGGCAATTGAGGTATATAGCCCCCAAAATAGTAGTTTGAAACTACTACCCACTGAACGAGGCAATTGATCAACTTTCAACACTATAGATACTTTCCATGAAATCAACACATTTATACCATCCTTTCATCATCATAAAGTCATACAAGTAATAGCACATGCAATAGATCATCAATTGCTCAAGAACCCTAAACCAAACATTTTATCAAAAAATTGGTGGGTGTGTAATGCTAGTGTAAGATCATGCAATTAAAGAGTGAAATCATGCAAGTAAATTCAATGTAAAACTACCCACCAACACTTGGTAACACCCTCATGCAATATACATTAAAACACTTCATCAAATCTAAAGATAGATCTAAGATTCATGGTTCATAACATGCATAAATAGTTACACTTTACATAACCCCAACATAGTTCATAGTCAAATTCATAATAGAAGACCCACAAGTAAAATCAACTTAGAAACATGAAATTTGTGTAAAAAAAAAGTTTGTGCACCATGGGTGAAAGGACCCAATGGTTGAAACCCTTTGTCTTTGGAGAGTTCTTGAGGAAGATTTAAAATGAAGACTTGAAGCTTGAGTGAAATCCTTAAGAGGCGGATGAGTTTTGGGACTTGAAATTGGGGGTTAAATATTTGTCTAAGTGTTTGAGAGAGTATTGGGGAATGTCTTGTATGATATGAAAGTAAAATATAGCTAAGTATAGGTATTTTCATGCATGGCAAGACTTAGGCCCAAGACCCAAAATCCTTGGACCGAACAAGAAATAACAAGCCAAAAATAACACTGATCTGCTCCCTGGCCGCATCGCGCCAGAGGCGCTAATCGTCACTGAATTTACAAATTATGGATTTTTGAATTTTGATATAGTTGCTCTAAAATCAGGGTTAGACCCATCTCCCACTCAATGTTTCTGCCCAATCAAGAATATAAAGTCAGATTTTTAATATCACGCATAAAATTGGAGATATATAGAAATTACAATTCCTAGCACTTTCGAAGCACATTTTTGGGCACTTTTTGGGGTATTTCAATATCCCCCCTTGGGAATATTCATCTGTGAATGTCAAAGAAGTGTACATAAGAAGAGTAATTATGAACAAATCTGCTCCAACAAGAATGCAACAATACACTTAAACATCATTTTCAAAAATCTCAACGTAAGTGTTAAAATCACCAAAACATGAATGTATGCATATGACATAAAGGGATGATACATGATATATGAAATCACATAGAACACTTAGAAATAGTACCTTAGGCATGAGTGGAATGGAAGAGAAAGGGATATCAATTTTGCATGTCCACTTTGACCTCCTATGTAGCACTTTCGACTTGTTGATTCCTCTAAAGTACCTTAAAGGAAGCTACATCCTTGTTCCTCAACCTCTTCATTTGTCAATCCAAGATCTCAACTGGAACCTCCTCATAAGTCAAGTTGTCTTCAATAATACCCACAACATCCAATGGGACAATAGTATTTGAATCACCCATACATTTCCTCAACATGGATACATGAAACACCAGATGAAATAAGTCCATTTCACTAGGAAACTCCAACGCATAGGCCACATTACCAATCCACATTAACACCCTATATGGCCTCATAAATCTTGGACTTAATGTATCCTTCTTACAAAAAAGAACCACGCCCTTCATGGGTGACACCTTCAAATAGACCCAATCACCAAACTTTAAATTCAAGCTCTCTTCTCCTCACATTGGGCATAGGACTTTTGATGACTTTTGGTTGTTTTCAACCTTTCTATAATCAAGCTTACCTTCTCCATAGCCTCCATAACTAGATTCAGACCCAACAAAGCCATTTCTCCCACTTCAAAGCACCCAACTGGTTATCAACAACACCTACCATAGAGGGCCTCAAAAGGAGTCATACCAATGCTAGAATGATAGTTATTATTATAAGCAAACTCAATCAATATAAGATGATAATCCCAACTACCCTTAAACTCCAAAATACAAGCCCTAAGCATATCCTCAAGAGTTTAGATAGTTATTTCAGCTTGGCCATCCATTTGAGGGTGAAATATCATACAAAGCTTTACCTTGCTCCCAAGACCCCTTCTAAAGGACCATTAAAAGTGTGAAGAGAATTAAGCACCACGATCCAATATTATGTACATGGGTACCCCATACAATCTCATCAACTCATGAATGTACAATTTAGCATAGCGTTGGGTCCCATAAGTAGTCTTAACCAGTAGGAAATGAGCTGACTTTGTCATTCTATCAATAACAACACAAATAGAATCAAAACCCTTTCTAGACTTAGGTAACCCAACCACAAAAATCCATGTTAATTTCCTCCCACTTCCAAGTAGGAATATCTATGTCTTGGGTTAGGCCCCCCGGCCTTTGGTGTTCGGCTTTCACTTATTGGCAATTATGACAACTGAATACAAATTTGGCAATGTCTTTCATCATACCTCCCTATCAAAAAACATCCCTCCAATCTCTATATATCTTGGTAGAACCGGGGTAAATAGAATACAAAGAATTATGAGCCTCATTAAGAATATTCTCTCTCAAGTCATCAGCACAAGGCATATACAACCTAACTTGGTACCTAAGGGAACCATCTCCCCCTTAGGAGTAAACCTTCACCTTGCCTTATCTCACCAAGGCCTTAAATTCTAACATGGAGGATCAAGATCTTGCTTTGCTTTTACCTCATCAACCAAGGAAGATTTTGAACTATCAACAACCAACAATACACCATTATTAACTTCTTCCAACCTAACCCCCAATCTAGCCAATCGATGAACCTCTCTAACCACCTCTTTGCCCCATCTTCAACATGAGCTAAGCTACCCATAGACACCTTACTCAAAGGATCCGGCACAACATTAGCCTTACTAGAATGATAACGCACACTCATATCGTAATCCTTAAGAAGCTCTAACCACCTTATTTGTATCAAGTTGATATCTTTCTGAGTAAAAATATATTAGAGCTCTTATGATCGGTGAACACATCAATATGTACCCTATAGAAATAACGACACCAAATTCTCAAAGCAAATACCACGATGGCCTATTCAAGATCATGAGTAGGATAATTCGTTCTGTGCACTTTGAGTTGCCTAGAAGCATAAGCTATCACCTTACCATTTTGCACAAAAATACAACCCAAATCATTCCTGGAGGCATAACAATACACGACAAAGCCTTCCAACCCTTCGGTAGAGACAAGATAGGAGCGGACACAGGCTTATCCTTCAAGGTTTAGAAACTCTTTTCATAGTCATCGGTCTACACAAACTTAGCCTTTTTTGGAGTCAACTTGGTCATGGGACAAGCAATAGAAGAGAACCCATTCACTAACCTCCGGTAATAACCTGCTAAACCCATGAAGCTTTTAATGTCCGAAGGGGTCAATAGTCTAGGCCAATTTCTAATCACATCCATCTTTTTAGGGTCCACCTTAATACCATCCCCCAAAACCATATGACATAGAAAAGCAACCTCTTTTAACAAACATTCACACTTCTCATATTTAGCATACAACTTCTCTTCCCTCAATCTTTGTAGCACTACCCTCAAATCAGCCACAAGCTACTCCTCACTATAAGAATACATCAAAATATGATCAAGGAAAACTACCACAAATAAATCAAAGTAAGGTTTAAAAACCCTATTCATAAGATCCATGAAATTAGCTTGTGCATTGGTCAACCTAAACGACAATACCATAAATTCATAATGCCCATACATAGTCCAAAAGGCCATCTTGGGAATGTCGTACTCCCTCACCTTCACTTGATGACAGCCGGACTGAAGATCAATCTTACAGAAGTGACTAGCCCCTTAAAGTTGGTCAAACAAATTATCAATTCTTGGGAGAGGGTAAGCATTCTTGATGGTAGCCCTACTAAGTTGTCAGTAGTCAATACACATTCTAAGAGACCCATCCTTCCTCTTCACAAACAACACTGGTGCACCCCATGGTGATTGGAAAGGCCTAACAAAACCTTTATCTAACAAGTCCCTCAATTAGTCCTTCAACTCCTTTAACTCCACTGGGCCATACGATAAAGGGGAATAGAAATAGGTTGAGTATCGGGAAGGAGTTCTATACCAAAATTTATTTCACTTCCAAGAGGAACACCAGGAAGGTCATTTAGAAAGACATCAAGGAACTCCTTTACCACCAGAATCAATATTATAGAAAGTACCTTAGACTCAGTATCCCTAATGCTCACAAGTTGATAGAGACACCCTTTAGAAATCAAAGTTTGGGATTTAATGCAAGAGATAAACCTACCCTTGACCACCACATCATGACTCTCCCACTCAAGGATGGGTTTATTTGCTAATTGGAATTTGATCCTATGGGTTCTACAATTAATAGAGGCATAATATGCATACAACCAATCCATTCCAAGAATGACATCAAAATCAACCATATCCAACTCAACTAGATCACAAGGTAATATCTTATGCAAGATGCAAATGGGACAATTTCTATAGACCTTTCTACCAACAATAGATGCACCAATAGGAGTAGACACCTCATAAGACTCACATAACAATATGGGCTCACCATGAAACTTTTTGGCAACAAAAGGGGAGTACCAAAAGAAAGAGTAGCACCTGGGTCTATCAATGCATACACATTAAAATTAAAAACTTTTAATATACCGGTAACAATATCAGGCACCTCATCAGCCCCTTGCCTTCCATGTAAAGCATAAAACCGATTGTGCCTTGGGTAACCACCTTATTGACCTCCTCTACCCAAAAGAACTGCATTAGCACCCCAGCATTGTGGACGAACATCTCTCCCTTTGTTTTGATTATGAGGGAAATCCATCATCTTATGGCCTACTTCCCCAAAACTATAGCAATCATTAGTAGCCCTCAAGAATGGGCCACCATGACCCTTACCATATTTTGGGCACATATTATTAGGTCCCATACCACTATCATGTTAAACCCTTGTGTAGTCATTGGAAAACCTCCTATTAGGAGTATGAGAAGACCCTTAACCTTGATGAAATTGGCCACACTTGAGACTTTGGAACATACCATCAAAACGAGCCCTCTTGGCCTCATGACCCCTTCTTTTCCTCAATTCCCCCCTCCAATTATTTAGCATAAGTCATAAGGCGGGAAAAGTCCATATCACCAATCAATATGGCGGTACGACATTCTTCACTCACTAAATTGGATACACCCATCATGAACATAGACATTCTAGACCTTGAGTGGGCAACCAAGTGTGGAACATATCTAGAGAGTTGGTTGAACTTGAGGACATACTCCCTTACACTCATAGACCCTTGCTTCAAATTCATGAACTCCACTATTTTGGCCTCCCTAAGCTCAAGAGGAAAGAACCGATTGAGGAAAGCCACCTTAAACTCCTCCCATATAACCATATTACTATTCCCCTTTTCCTCCTTTCATTGAGTATACCATATTTGTGTCACCCCTTTGAGTTGGTAAGCCACCAACTCTGCCTTTTCGTCTGACCTCCTACACATGATACTCAACACTTTGTATACCTCATCAATAAATGCTTTAGGGTCCTCATCCACCTTACACCTATTGAACTCTAGTGGGTTCATCCTCATAAAGTACCTCATTCGAGATGCCGAAGTAGGTGCACAAGGTGATTGGGCCACTTGGTTGGCTTGATTAGCCATAACTTGAGCTAGTAAAATAAGAGCATCTCAGAGCTCATGATGAGTCAGTTGTTCCTCGGGTGTGTGAGCTCTTCTTCCTCTTTTGTTAGGCATGATCTAGCATAGCAAAGAACAATCATTGGAGCAAAAAACCTTACCTTAACTTCTATTTGCACTACATAAAGTAAGAAGAAGGAAAACCTTTCCTAAAATGTCTCATAGCCTCTTACTCATAGTTGTGGTTCAACATAAGCATGAATAAGACTCTAACCGATGTGGTGTGTTGGATGTCGAGGACTATTAACTACCTAGTCCTCTGATACCAAGTTTGTCACGACCTAAGCCTAGGTCTTGGACATGACATGGTGCATGGGGAACCCAAAATAACCCCAAGAAGCCTTTTAACATATCATCACACATCCTTGGTCGCGAAAGTAATAAAAAGACAATAAGAGATCGTAAATAAGGATGAATGAGGCTAAGGGACATCTTTCATATCATAAAAAATCATATAAACAAGAGAGTCAATGCCCATAGCATCATTACATAACTTGTGCAACAACACCTCTACACATAGGACTTAACAGGGGCTAACACAAACAACCGAGATCACTCTCATAGTCAAGCATACAATAATAAGGAAAAAGGTCTATTATACATAGTAGAAGATCAAAGACATTATCCTCGAAATTGAGGACTCCCCACTTACTTTGTAGAGAAATTGTACTAGCCACGTGGAGGAGGAGGATTAAGTGGAGCTTTAGTCCCTACATGGTGACATCATATAGGCATAGAATATGCATTAGTACATTTGAATATACTAAGTATGCAGGATGCAATGCAATAAGAGACAAGCAACATAATTGAAATGCATATTTAGGCAATGAATGGGCATATAGCAATATCCCATACATGATTAATGCTTGTAGTAAAACATGCTTACATAGAACCTTTTTCATATGCAGGAAGAGACTATCATTAGTAACCAAGGCCTGCCACCTCCTTGGGAAGGCGATCTAGGTACAAACCCCTCAACATGGTTGCATAGTCCTACTACCTCCTAAGCGAGGCAATTAGAGTACAAACCCCCCAACATGGTTGCATGGGACTACTACCTCCCAAATGAGGCAATTAGTATACAAACACCCCCCCCCAATATGGTTGCATAGGCCTACTACCTCCCAAGCAAGGCAATTGAGGTACATACCTGCCAACATGGTAGTTTGGACCTACTACTCCCCCAACGAGGTAATTGATTAACTTCCAATACTATAGATACTTCAAATTTATACCATCCTTTCATCATATTCAAGTCATACAAGTCATAGGACATGAAATAGATCATCAATAGCTCAAGAACCCTAAACCAGATGTTTTATCAAATACTTAGTAGGTGTGTAATGCTGGTATAAAACTATGCAATTAAAGAGTAAAATCATGCAAGTAAATGCAATATAAAACTACCCACCAACACTTGGTAACACCTTCATGCAATATATATCAAAATCCCTTAATTAAATCTCAGGATAGATCTAAGATTCATAGCTCAAAACATGCATAAACAATCACACTTTACAAAACCCCAATATAATTCATAATCAAATTCATAATAGAAGACCCATAAGTAAAATCAACTTAGAAACATGAAATTTTTGTAAAAAGGAAGCTTGGCCACCATGGGTGAAAGGAACCAATGGTTGAAACTCACATACCTATACTTTGGAGAGTTCTTGATGAAGATTTGAAATGGAGACTTGAAGATTGAGTGAAATCCTTAAGAGCCAGATGAGTTTTGGGACTTGAAATTTGGGGTGAAATATTTGTTTAAGTATTTGATAGAGTATTAGGTAATGTCTTGTATGATATTTAGGTAAAATATGTCTAAGTATAGGTATTTTCATGTATTGAAAGACTTAGGCCCAAGACCCAAAAATTTTGAACTGAACAAGAAATAACAGGCCAAAAATAACATTGATTCGCGCCCTTGTTGCCTCGTGCCAGGGGTGCGGATCGTCACTGAAATTTGCAAATTATGGATTTTTGAATTTTGATACGATTACTCTAAAATTGGATTTAGACCCATTTTCCACTCAGTTTTTTTCCCATATCAAGAATATAAAGTCGAATTTTTGATATCACACATAGATTTTATGATTATATAAATTACAATTTTGGAAACTTCTGAGGTAAATTTTCAAGCACTTATTGGGTTTTTCCACCCTACTATGAGGAGGACATTTTTCTTATTTTTGATCAGACGAGGGATTTCTTGACCAACGCCCAAGGTTCCAATCATGACTAGTGGCGCTTAGGTCAAGGAAACCTAGGTTGGAACTTTAATCCAAATGGAGCTTTTAGAGACAACTGTGGAGGATACTATTATTGGAATTAGGGCCAATATAGAAAAGCAGATTAGGGACACAGAGATGGTTACAAAAATGGTCCATATGTACCACCACATAACCTCAACATAGGTGCAAGTAGCTCAAGAGTTGAGGAGATATTTGATCACCTGTGGAAGAAAGCTAAGTCACAGGATAAGACTCCGAGGGGGATAAAATCAGACATCTCTAGTATTAACCAGAACATCAAGTCTCATTTTGTTTCCATCAAATAACTTGAGCAACAGTTTGGTCAAGTGTTGATTCAACTCAATTAGTGTCAGAGGGATACACTGCCTAACAACACAGTTCAGAGAACCAAGAAATGAAGACATTACATGGGGAACACAATACCTTAGTTTCTCTCCATACTGGTTAAACCCTTGTTTAGTTAGGTTTACGTTTCTACTTGTTATTACAAATCCCCCCCCTCTTTGAAAGATAAGTTGGTTAATCACTCAAATTACATTAATTGAATTCTCCTAAGTCTATGTATTCCCTATGGGTTCAACCCTAACCTTGGTTAGGTTCTATTTCTTGATAATGATCACTTTATCTTTAAAAAGTAGGTATAACTTAGGCGACATCAATATCCGATTGCTGACAGTAAAGGGGTCAGTCCAAACTAATGTGTTTCAAAAAAGGGAGGTACCACTGTGGTCTCAAATTCTAGGAATGAGTTGATTCCCATGAGATTATCATAGGTTAGAGGGTTTGCATGGATTATCATAAACTCAATGTATCAATCGAGAAAGATCACTTCCCTATGTCATTGATGGACCATATGTTAGATCGCTTGGAGGGTAAAGGCTTTTCTTGATTGTTAGTCAGGCTATAATAGGATTTTTATCTCTCTTGAGGACCAAGAGAAGATAACCTTTACATGTCCCTGTGACGCCGTCGCATTTAAAAGGATGTCATTAAGATTATATAATGTGTCAGCCACATTCTAGACATGCATGATATCTATCTTTTTAGATATGGTGAAGGAAACTATTGAGGTTTTTATGGAAGACTATAGTGTGGTTGGAGATTCATTCCAAGATTGTTTGATGCATTTGCGTGATGTGCTTCAGAGATACAAAGAATGTCATATTGTGATGAATTGGAAAAATTATCACTTTATGGTAAACGAAGGTATTGCATTGGGGAATAGGATCTCCATTAAAGGTATTGAGGTTGATAGGCCAAATTTGAGGTTATTTAGAAGCTTCCTCCACCCATCTCTATTTAGGGTGTGAGAAGTTTCTTAGGACATACAGGTTTCTATAGGCGCTTCATAAAGGACTTATCAAAAATTGCACACCCTTTGTGCAAGCTACTTGAGAAGGATTATAAGTTTGTGTTTGGTGATGTATGTCTAAAATCATTTGAGGGGTCGAATAAGAGGTTAATAACAATGTCTATCATAGTTGCTTCAGATTGGACTCAGCCCTTCAACATCATGCATGATGTAAGTAGGGTTATACTTGGTGTGATTTTATGGAGATGCCAAGATAAGATTCTATATCCTATTTACTATGCCAGTAAAGCCCTAAATATAGCATAGAAACACTATACTATCATTGAGCAGGAGTTACTTATAGTGGTATTTGCATTTGAGAAGTTCAGATCATATCTTTTGGGGACCAAAGTCATTATACAAATTGACCACTCAGAATTAATCTATTTGATGGCTAAGAAGAATGCAAAACTAAGATTGATTTGATGGATACTTCTTCTTTAAAAGTTTGATTTGGAGGTGATTGCTAAAAAAGGGACTAAAAATCATATTATAGACCACCTATCTAGACTTAAGGATGAGGCCATGGCAAAGTTCAATGATAGGGTGGAGATTAACTATTGTTTCCCTGATGAGAGAGTGTTGGTAGCATCTCATGAATTGATACCATTGTTCACGGATTATGTAAACTACTTAGTTAGTGATGTTGCGCCACCAGACTTGACTTCTCACCAGCGCCATAAATTTATGTCTAATGTGTGAAAAATTTTCTGGGATAATTTGTATTTGTTTCATGTCTATGCAGGTGAGATTATTTTTCACTGTGTTCTTAAGGTGGAGATGATGAGCATTTTGAAGGCTTATCACTCATTTTTGGTTGGTGGGCATCACAATAAAATTCAGACAGCATATAAGATCTTGCAATGTGGCTACTAGTGGCCAACCATCAACTAAGATGCCTATGACTATGCTAAGTCTTGTGATTGATACAAGAGAGAAAGTGGTGTTTCCCACAAGCATGAGCTCTCTCTAAACCCCATTATGGTGATTGAGTTGTTTGATGTTTGGAGGATAGAATTCATGGAGTCATTTAGCAGTTCATATAGGAACAACTATATTCTGGTTTCTGTGGACTATGTCTCAGGGCGGTGCCACTTCCCAATAATAAAGGTAAAAGTGTCATAATGTTTCTAAACAGAAACATCTTTTCTAGGTTTGGCACTCCTCGGGCAATCATCAGCGATGGAGGTTCCCATTTTTGCAATAGGTTTTTCATGGCTTCTTGAAAAATATAGGATGAAGCATAGAGTGGTAATGTGTTACCATCCACAGACGATTGGGTAAGTTGAGGTGTCTAATAGGGAAATTGAATAGTTTCTATCCCAAACTATGAATGCAAACTGGAAAGATTGGTCACGGAACCTTCATGATCTATTATGCGCATACTGGACAACATTCAAAACTCCCATAGGTATGTCTCCTTACCAACTTATTTTTGGTAAAGCTTTTCACTTGCCTGTAGAGCTTGATCACAAAGCAGTGTGGTGACTCAAAAAGCTGAATCTGGATTGGAGTGATGTTGCAAACTCAAGGCCGAGCCAACTCACCGAACTTGATGAGTTTCATTTTCAGGCATATGATAGCTCAGGCCTGTACAAGCAAAGGATGAAGCTACAGCATGATCATCATATTAAGCATCACAAGTTTATACCAGTAGACTTGGTTTTGCTTTTTAACTCAAGGTTGCAATTGTTTCCTGGAAAACTCAAGTCCAAAAGGGAGGGACCTTTCAATGTTACACATGTTTTCAGCCATGGGGTTGTTAAGTTGGAAAAGAAGAATGGCACAGAGTTCAACGTACAAGCTCAAACGATCAAACCATACTTTGGCAATGCTAAGGAGGTGTTGACAGCGGAAGTGTAGGCACTTAGTGAAGTCTAAGTAACCAAGTTGTCTAAGTCATTCCACGACAGTAAATCAGGCACTACTTGGGAGGCAAAAAACCCAAGTTATTGGCTATAATTCTTATATATTTTTGTTTATTATGCTTTATCGACTTATAGATTGTTCAATTTTCCTATTTTGGTTGTAATTTTGGACTCATAGACTGGAAAATCATAGGGTAACAGTTTGTTTTGCTAAGAATGTGTAGGAATAGGGTTACGACCATAAACGAGCGCAAAAAAAAAGAAAGGTTAGTTCTATGAATGGTTCCATGAGTAATGGTTTACACCACGACCCATATACTAACTCGTAGAACCATTTTTAATAAATAGAAAATTGTGCACTCTAGTTCACAAGCCAACTTTATGGTCTGTAGATAACAATATAGGTCGTGAATGTTGTTTATGGAGTCCATGTAAGATTTTTGGGATTTCCCTAAATGTTGGGTGCACTTAAGAACACAACCTATGGATCGTAGGTCATCCTACAACCCATAGAAAGATTCGTAATGTCAAACCCTTAAAAATAAGATTCTTAAACCATGAAACAAGGTCTTACGTGTCGTAGAACATGGTATGGTCCATAATCGGGGTTTCGTGGAAATCGAGTCCCACTTAAGCCCAACCTAGTTAGTAAATAAAAGAGGGGTAATTTCAAATTATTACTCATTTTCACAAAAACTTCCACACGTACCAAAACCCTTACCCTTTTTCCCCAAGTCCAATCACCACCGACTTCCGCCCCGATATTTTCTAGCGTATTTTTGGCCAAATTCTGGTGATGGAATCACTATTTTGACACACCTATGGCTTTAGTTTCTTGGACTTTTCACTATTCTCTCTACTATTTGCTCTATAATCCAGTATGTACTCCTTGAGTATTTTTAGTTTCTTGCTAAAAAGTTGTGTTATTGATCTGAGAGATGAGTAAGGATGAATATTATAATTTTCTTGCCTTAATATTCAGTATTGCCTGTGAATGAGGCGTATCATATTTTTATCATTGTTTGAGTAACACCAACACCATTACATTGAGTAATATGATAGGCTTACCATTGTTTGAAGTTATATAATCCTTGTTGTTTGAGTTATATTCAATTATCTTGTTAAAATCCATAAGGTAGTGCATGAATTGAATATTGGGGTTAAAGTTGATCAAATGGTGGTAATCCTGACTTTTACATGTATTTGAGAGGATTGATGGGTGAGGGATAGAACTATGAGTTACCTATGTTTTGGTTTAGGGTTGATGAGTGTTGCGTTTTATGCATGAGTTTTGGTTAAATTTGGAAGGCATATTATATGTGTTTAACTTGGTTTAAATGTTGTTACTTCAATATTGTAGTATTTTGTGCACCCTGTTACTGAGACCTAGTAATTCTAATTGAGTAATCACATAATCTTTCCTTGATTGGGACTTAGCTGAATTTGTAGTGAATATTGACAAATGGAATCGAATGGTACTCTTAGAAAACTCATGTTGTTATTTTTCAACAATACAAGGGTCTTCTATAGTCCATGGATTAGTCTACAGACCGTAGTTGCACCTCATTAGTAGAGATTAACAAGTTGGTTTTTCTAAGATGTTACCAGACGAACCTGGTTACGAGTTGTAGCTTATACTGCGGCCTGTATATAGGGTTCGTAGATTCCATGCCTGTCAGTAAGTGATTTTTGATATTGTACCTATGGCCCAGTCTACGGCTTATAGCTCATGTTATGGGTCATGATTAGGCTCACATGTACACTTCTATTAGCCAAATTTACTATGCATTATTTAATATAAAAGCCTTCTATGGCTCATAGTTTAATCTACAGCTCATAGCTGAGCCTTCGTAGGTCCTTATGTGTACATTTTTGTCAACTTTTTTATTTTTTTGTTGCACTCGCAAGACTCACGTGTGTTTTTTTGGTTTTGGTTTTTTCAGGTACTATGGCTCCCCATCCCAAGAAAGATGAGATATGGACCTTGCAGAGCTAACTTCATGATGATCCTACAGACATCGAGGGTAATCCTCAAGCCAGTGGATACTTAGAGGTGCTCAATGTCTAGCCAGATGAGGGCATTGAGTGGTGAAATACCAAGACATCATCTAGACAAATAGTGATATCCTAGACACAGGCCACGGTTGCTCGTCCTCCCCAGTCTATAGAGGCAGATGCCTAGCAGAGCAACTCGATACAGATGACAGACTTTTGTGAGAGGTCTCGATCAGTGTCAAGAGATAGAGATGACTCTGATTTAAGAGAGGAGTTAGGATTTCAATTCATAGAGTCTACCATAACACTAGCAGCTCAAGCTGCATTGACGAGTCAATAGTGTGTCTGGGGCATGCAGAACATATACAAAGAGGACATTTTGTAGGATAATAGGGGTCGATAGGGCCGCCCTATTGGCAGATGGGAGCTATTATGCTGCCACCACTACTAGCAGACACAAAGTTCAATGTCTTGAGTGGGTTACTTCAGATGTTGTAGAATAGTGGGCTATTTGTGGGCTTACCACAAAACGATCCTCATAGCAACCTACATAATGTGGTATTTGTCTATAAGAGTGTGATGAGAATATAGAATCTGTCTATAGATGCAGTCCCATGGTCTCTTATGTGTAATGTAGCATTATGGCTATCTTAGCTCCCACAAAGTTCGATCACCAGTTGGGAAGACTTGCAGAAGGCCTTTTTGGAGAGGAACTTCCCTAAATCGAAAAATCTTAAGTTGAAGGACTAGATCAACAACTTCAAGCAACTTTTTGGTGATTCAATAAGTATTACTTGAGAGTAGTTCACCAAATGTCTGAGGAGTATCCCTGACTACAAGATATTTGATAATACTTTGGTGGATATCTTATACTATGCCCTTGATGAGAACAGTCAAGCCTGTGCTGACACTATCGGGGGGGCATATTTTTCGATCAACTATCTATAAGTATCACAGAGTGAATGGAAAGAGTGGTCAAGAATAATCGTGCATAGGGGCAGTGTGATAGAGCATCCACTAAGAGTTCATATGTTATTAGTGTAGGTCCGGAGCAAGCAAATATTAAGAAAAAAATCATATGAAAGCTTGCCCAGATTCACGCAGGTATGGAGATGAAGATGAAGCAGAACCAAGAGAGAGTAAATGCAGTGGTTTATCAACCTCCATGTGCATGCACGTACGAGGAGTCATATTATGATGAGGATGCATGTTTTGTTATTGATGAGATAGGAGTTTTCTGGGCTAACGCCCAAGGCTCTAATTAGGACTATTAGGGCCAAGGTCAAGGAAATAAAGATCAAAACTTTAATCGAGATGGAGCTTATAGGGACAACTATGGAGGTTACTATGATAGGAATAGGGGTCCAAAGAGATATGCCTATTGGAATCATAGAGAAGGCTTCAGAAAAAATCTTTATGTGCCACCGCATAATCGTGGCATAGGTGCTAGTAGTTCCAGAATCAAGGAGATGTTTGATCACCTATTGAAGAAGGCTGAGACACAGATGAGACTGTAACAGGAATGAAATCAATGATTTTAAGTATTAATCAGAAAATAGAGTCTCACTTTGTGGCTATCAAATAGCTAAAACAATAGTTTGGTCAAGTGTTGACTCAACCTAATCAGCATTAGAGGGGTACATTTCCTAGAAACATAGTTCAAAATCCTAAAATTGAAGGGAAGTGTATAGCGGTTACTGCTCGGGGTGTCAAGAGTACCATTATCCTCCCATGCCGATTCAAGAAGAAGATATTCGAAAGGAGACGGTTGAGGCCAAAGATGCATATGAAAGAGATGATCATGGCAAGGATAGGGTGACTAAAGCTACTTATGCACCAAAGAGATTGAAGCCCATTCCTAAGCCTCCTCATCCCTTCCCTCAAAAAATCAAAAAGAGGAAAGAGGAAGGCAAGTTCAAGCACTTTCTCTCCATGCTAAAGCAATTCTCCATCAATATCCCTCTTATTGAGGCATTTGAGAAGATGTTAGGGTATGCTAAGTACATGAAGGACTTGGTTACTAAAAATTGCAGAGTGAGTCAGGAGCTCTCTCAGGAGCTTCAACATTACAAGGTCTTTGGTTCAAACGTGACAAGATCTAGGTCGTACACCATATCCTGCACCATCGGAGATGTAGAGTTCACTAGGGCACTATGTAATCTAGGTGCCAGCATTAATTTGATGCCCCTTGTGGTCTACACGAAGCTTGGATTGGGATACCTTACCCAATTAGTATGTGGTTATTGGTAGTGGATTGCATGGTGAAAAAATATGTGGGGATATTGTACTAGTGGGAAGACCGTTCCTAGATACTGGGTAAGCACTAGTGGATATGGAAGCCAGTCAACTCAGGTTTAGATTGAGTGACGAATAAATCATCTTCAATGTTTGCCAGTCTATGAAGCATCCAGATGATTTGAAGAGTGATGTTTGGCAATTGGGGAAGTCTGAGCAACCAATTTATCCAAGTTATGCTGCGACAACAAATTAGGAACTACTTGGGAGGCAACCCAAGTTTTTTATGTAATAATGTAGTTATATGGTTATTTTCAGTTTTTGGATTAATAGGTAGTTTGTTTTCTTGTGTTTTGATTTTAATTTTGGACTTTGGGCTAGTTACATATAGGGTAGCAACGTATTCTATGAAGAGTATGGAGGTACAAGACAAAATCAGCCATTGTGAGAGAGAAGAGCATCAGGTTGTGTCTCTACGATTGGGTTTAGGGACTATAAAACACTTTACAACCCGTACCTCATCTTGTAGAGATTTTCAGTAAGCAAAACATTATGTACTCCAGTCCATGAGCCAACTTTTTGATCCATAAACCAAATTTTGGGTTGTGAATAGGGCTCATGGAGCCCAGGTAACTTTCCTAAAAAAATTAGCTAAGTGTTGAGGTCTGTACAAGCTATAAATCACTTTATGACTCGTAGACTGGTCTGTAAAACGTAGGCCTAAAACCTAAGGTTTGGATATTTTATAAAACCATGATTTACGAGCTGTAAAATACTCTACAGCCCATAATCAGGGTTTCGTAGAGTCCTGGACCATTAACTTTTCAATTGACCCAGTCAAGATATAAATAATGGAGTCAAATTATTTTTGCCCCATTCTTAATCTAAATTACAAAATTGACCTAACCAAACCTTTCCCCTTGCGAATCCGACCACCGTACACCCATTTTCTAGCAAGATTTCAGCAGCCTAGGGTTTTAGTGCCTAGTCACGTCCTTCATCTTTTTCAACTTAATCTCAAATCTTGGTACATGTTTGGCTATATTAAAACCTTTAATTTGCCTTATTTTGAATGATTGATTAGGGATTTATGTAGGGAATGGTGTTTAGACATAAAATCCATGTTTAAATTTATTTTGTGTTAGTTGAAATTAGGTTGCCCATGTGTGAATTATTGACTAAGTCTGTGATAGGGTACTTTGGCTATGTGTGAATGTTTTGGATAGTTGTGTGCGCCTATTGAGTCACTCACAAGATGGTATTAAATGATTGTGTTTGTAAATTAGTGGGTGATGATATAGGTTCATGATCTTGTTAAAATCAATCATAGGTGATCACAAATGTAGGATAATTCATGCTTAATCACTTTCAATGGGGTGTATGTATGTAGAACATGTTGGGGGTAACGGTTGTGTAATGAAAATCATGTGGCTGGTAATCGGTTTGTTGAAAAGTCTTTTGCGGTCCATGTGATGGGCTTAGAAATTCAGGTGTTTGAGTTTTCTGGTTCACGAGTGTGTTTACGGCCCGTGGATTATTCACAAGTTGTAATTGCTATCGTAAAAGATTTAGAAACTTGATGTTTCTGAGTGTCCATTATATGAGACATTCTGCGAGTCGTAAATCACTTTACAACTCGTAGATAGGTCTCCTAGGTCCCTTCCTAGAATTAATTACTTACTGAAAATCTCTATGATCTAGTTTATGAGTCGTAAACCACTTTTCGAGTCATATCTAGTCCCATAGACTTTTTCAGTAACAAAAATTATTTGAACTACAATTTTATGAAAGCTCTTTATAGCTCGTAGTATCCACTACAACCCATAAAGGTGGTTTTGTAAAATCATTGTCTAACAAAACTTGGTTGATTTTATGCATTCCAATTTTGAATTATGGGGCTAATCAGGGAGTATTTGTGTTTATATTTAAGGTACTATAGACCCAAAAGCCAAATGCGATGAGATTCAGGCCCTATAGAGGAGGCTCAAGGATGAGCCTTCGGATGATGAGCAAGATAGTCAACTAAGTGGCTCACTACAGGTGCTGGATGTCGGCCCAAACACAGAGATGGCTAAACCACAGACCTGAGATACTGTCAAAGCTAGGCGAACTCAGGCTTTTGTTGCTCACACTCCCTAGTCTGAGGAGGGAGGTAGTGATGAGAGAGGCTTACCACAAATAACTCCATCCGAAGGGGAGTCTAGCTTTGAGAAGGGATTAGAGATGGAGTCCTCCATTGTACCTCGATAATCACCATCTGCACTGGATGCCCTCACTAGTCGATAGTGTATTAAGGGCATGCAAGAGATATATAGGGAGTGCGTGCAGCTGAGTGAGCAGGGTAAATTAGCCCGCTCCATCTATAAGGAACCCCAAGTCATATCAGACAGACTCTATAGTGTCCTCAGCCTCCATGATATGATGACTCGGCATGGGCATCAGTGGCTCACATATGCACTTGGATGATACTCCTTGACCATGGTGAAGGAGTTTTATGCCTCATATGTATCCACTATCCAGATCATTCTTCCCAAGGGGAAGAAGCCCCCCGCTCAGCCTAACCTGACTGAGATGAGAGTCAAGGTCCAGCAGGTGGATATGTCAGGGGCCACCATCTATTGGATGTTATTTGGTCCTGAGCTTTCTACCCCCAGATCCACCATAGAGTTTGACTATAGGGTGGGGCAGATGAGTGACCCACTTATGACGAAAGATTTAGAGTGGTGAACCACTTTGATGAGATGGGTAGCTGGGTATATTACTGAGCAGGGTCCAGAACCTGCATTGTTCGCCACTCACTCGGAGCCTATTATCAAGGCTTCACTCAGTTTCCTGGCTAAATTTTAGTCAGAAGTTGTTTATTTATGCATCTAAATGATACTTGCTAATAATATATTGATGCTAGAGCGTGCAATTTTGGTTACTAGCATCTCAGCTGGCTATGATATTAACTGGGCCTCCCTTATTGCTGAGCCAATTCATGAGGCCACACTGAAGAGGTCCACCTCCATCTCATTCCCATGCTTGATAAATAGGGTTTGTCTAAAGTTGAGGGTAGAAATATTACATTAGTTGGACCAGATAAGGAACAACATACATTGGATCCCAGCCTAAAGAGAACCCGGTGGAACTCGGGCAAGCACACACTCCATTTATGCCCAAGATGCTTGCCCTAGTGCCACTACTTGTGGGTTTAAAGACCGCCACTACTATTGTTGTTGCTACTAAGGAGAGTCCCCCGCAACCTAATGTAGTTGAGGATAGGGGGCCCACTATTGCTTGTTACAACCCAAGTCTAGGGCCTAGACATGACATGGCAAATGGGGAACCTGAAGGGACCCAAAATAAGCCTTTTCGCATATCATTACACATCCTAGGTCACAGAAGCAAGTAAACAACAATAAGAGAGCGTAGAAATAAGGGTAAGGGACTAAGGGGAAGTCTTTCATAGCATAAAATAATCAAGAGTCAAGAAAAGTCATAGTTCGAAGCATAATTACATTACTTGTTCAACAACACCTCTAAACTTAGAATTTAGCAGGGGCCAAGACACTTTTCATGTTCACCCTCATGGTCAAAAGCATTCAATAAGAAAAATAGATACTTTACCTAACATAAGATTAAAAGATCTCATCCTCGGAAGTTGAGGACTCAGCAGGCTTGCTTCTAGAGATAGTACTAGCCATGTGGAGGAGGAAGATGATCAAGTAGAGCTCCAGTTTCTACATGGTAACATCATGTGGGCATAGAGTATGCCTTAGTATATTTGAATGTACTAAGTATGTAGGATGCAATACAACAAGAGATAGGCAACATAATCGAAATGCATAATTATAAGCAATGGATGAGCATAGTAACAATATGGCATGCATGATCAATGCTTAAAGTAAAACATGCTTATATAGAATATATTACATAAGTAGGAAGAGACCATCTTTATAGACAAAGCAAACTAGTACTTGGAATCCAAGGCATGACCACCCCCTTGGGAAGTGATTGAGAAATGTACGCCTCAATTGGTAGATGGGCATACCACCCCCCATCATAGTGGCCAAGGATTTACCCCTCAAAATGGTAGATGAGCATGACCACCCCTATCAAAGTGATTGAGAAATAAACCCCCCTCCCCAATTGGTAGATGAGCATGACCACCCCCAAGCAAAGTGATTGAGGAATATAACCCCAATTGGTAGATAGGCATACCAACCCCCATGATAGTGGTTGAGGCATAACACCCCCTCAACTAGGTATGATCAACTTATAACACTATAGATACTTTTCATGGAAACAAATCATATATACATTCCTTTCATCATCATAAAGTCACTTAACTCATAAGTTATACATTAGACCTTCAATGACTCAACAATCCATGACCGGACATTCTATCAAACACTTGGTGGTTGTGTAATGCTCGTACCGAACATGCAATTCAAGACTGAAATCATATGAGACAAATCAATGTAAAATCACCCAGCAATACTTGGTAATACCCTCATTCAAAATACATCAAAATTCCTTATCAAATCGCATAATCGATCATAGATTCATAGCTCAAAACATGCTTAAACAGTAACATTTTATGAAACCCCAACGTAGTTTATAATCAACTTTCATAATAAGAGATACTCATTGATAATCTAACTTGAAAAGAAGCAATTTATATAACAAGAAAGGTTGGGAACTATGGGTGAAAGGACCCAATGATTGAAACCCATATACTGCAACTTTGAAGATTTTCTTGATGAAAATTTGAATGGGAACTTGAAACTTGAATGAAATCCTTAGATCCAGAATGAGTTTGGAATACTAGAATTTGGGTGAAATTTGTCCAAGTTTTAGTGTCACGTCCCGCCAATATGTCTACCTAAAATAGTGCAGAAAACGTGTTGAGCATGTTCCAGAAGGCTCCAGAACTCACTAGAATGGTGCAGAAGATTGAAGACCACACTAGAGAGTCCCGGAATATTCTAGAAAGATGTAGGATGGTCTTGGTCAGCCAAGTTGCCTAAATATATTAGATATTTAGTTAGAAATATCTTAGATATTTCATAGGAACTTTCTAGGCTTGCATTGTCAACCGTTTGATCAAATTGATCCCAATCGTCCATTAGGTAAGGGGCTTAGTATAAATACCCCTCATAGGCTTCTCATTTGGCATCAACCAAGAAATTCATCAAGTAACAAGTCTTGTAAAGCTTTCCCAAGTAATAAGAAGTCTTTCCTTCTTAAAATCTCTTTGTCTTCTTAATCCAGCATTCCCTTAGCGATCCAAAGTTTGAAAGCTTGCTAGTGTTTGCAAATTTGGTCAAGAATAAAAGGCAAACTGACTAGCGCCATACGAAAGTCTTAGCATAAGTCTAAGTACATAAAAAGTGGTATCAGAAAGAGGTTTGAACTAAGGGAAGAATGGCAAGCAAAGGAGACATTAACGCAACGACCTCCAACGTTATGCTGGATGCTGGCAAGAAACGCAAGAGCAAGAAAAGCTCCAAGAAGGGTGGGAAGGTAACAGTAGAACCATCCCCAAGTGAAGCTGTAACAACCCACTCACCTTCAACTGTGGAGTTGAGTGATGATGAACGAGGCGAAGATCCCTCCGATATCCCGCTTGGCAAAGGATGGGTCAAGAGGGTAGATACTGCCCAATGTGCAGTAGAGTTCTTAGGCCATCGCTTGAATGATTTTGATGGCATGTTTGAGGGCCTAGATGAGCTCACCCTTGAAGAGAATAAGCACATCTGGAAGGATTTGGATGGATAATATTTGGCAGTGTACGAGCTGAGGGAGACGATCACATCCTTAGAATGTCGGCTCATGGAAGCACTTAGCAGGATGAAGGCCACGGGCGCCACAATAAAGGGCATGGTCGAGACCATGGAAGCTATAGGTGCAAGGATAAGGGCATTAGAGGAAGGAGTGGTCGATGGGAGATGCTTGCGGACTACCGGGGAAATGGAGGCCAAAATTGAAGCTCCCAAGCCACCTGTCTTCAAAGGCATTCGAGATGCGCAAGAGGAGGAGAACTTCTTGTGGCACCTGGAGAATTACTTCAAGTGCAACAAGATAAGGAACGATGATACCAAGATCAACATGGCCATGGTATACCTGATAGAGATAGCTATGTTGTGGTGGAAGCAGAAGGAAGCCAAGATACGTAAGGGACTCTGCACAATCGACTCGTGTGAGCAGTTTAAAGCTGAGTTCAAGAAGACCTTCTACCCAAGCAATGTCGTCTATGAATCCAAAAGGAGGCTTAGGGGTTTGAGACAAATGGGCAACGTGAAGACCTACATAAAAGAGTTCATAATGATCACCGTTAAAATCCCCAACCTCACAGAGGAGGACATGTTATTCCACTTCATGGACGAATTGCAGGGTTGGGCCAAGATGGAAATGGAGTGCCGACAAGTTTCCACATTTGATGAGGCCATCACCCAGGCAGAGGCCCTATGAACTCTCGACTTGACAGGCGAGATAAAGACCGGGGAGATGACAAGGATATTAGTCAGGACCAAGGTAGGGGAGACGGTGGCAGAGGCAGGGGTTAGCAGCCACATCCCAAGGGTCATGGCCAAAGTGGGGAAGACGATGGCAGGAGTCGGAGTTGGTAGCCACCTCCCAGGGGTCATGGTCTAGGCAGACCTGAGGATAGGAGGATCGAACGATAGGGGTACGACAAGGGCAAGGCTCCGCCCGTGAAGGAGTTCAAGTGCTACATGTGCGGAGGGCCTCACAGTTATTTCAAATGTCCCAAACTGAAGAACCTTAGTGCCATACAGCAAAAATGGAAGGCGCCGAAGGCACAGGAAAAGGCATCTGAATCAGGGGAAGATTCAAATACAATGCAGTTGGGTGTGATTAGGCTATACAGAGTAGTCATGCAGCAACTAAGAAAGCCGAAGGAGGGAAAGGCACAATATGTGGACATAATGATCAATGGGCAACCCGCTCATGCCTTGGTCGACACAGGCGCAGAGGTTAACATCGTGACTAAGTCTGCAGCAACCAAGTTGGTACTAAAATACAGCCTAAGCAATGCGAAGCTTAAGACAGTCAATGCGCTAATGACTCCAGTATATGGCGTTGCTCGAGGAGTCGATATAGTTTTGGGGAAGTGGCATGGTAAGATCAACTTCCATGTTGCTCCAGTTGATCTCTTTGACATAATTCTTAGGCAGGTATTTTTCCGAGAGTGCCCTGCAGGTATCAGTCCCTACCTCAAAAAACTTTTGATTTTTGAGAACCGAATGCCCCTGCATGGTACCCTTAGAATAGAAGCCCAAATCAAATGGATTAGCACAGCTGTCAGCCATGCAACTTGTGGAGGGGTTCCAGGATAAGCAGTCATTTCCACGTTACATGCCCAAGAAGAAGGGGAGACGCCGAAGAGGAGCCAACGAAGAAAGTTAAGGATGCTGAAGGACGGCCACTTGCAGCAGTACAACTCAGGAATGAAGGAGGAGCGAACTCCAGGAAAGGCCACAAAGGGATGGCATAAAAAGATGCAGCAGTCTAGAGATGGAAGACAGGAAGTTCCTACAACATCATTGCGCTGAGGTCGTCGTAATATGAGGTGGGGGAGTGTGTCACGTCATGCCAATATTTCTACCTAAAAAAGTGTAGAAAATGCGCCTAGCATGCTCCAGATGGCTCCGGAACTCACTAGAGTGGTGCAGAAGATTGAAGACCACACTAGAGAGTCCTGGAGTATTCTAGAAAGATATAGGACGGTCTTGGGCAGCAAATTTGCCTATATATCTTAGATATTTAGTGAGAAATATCTTAGATATTTCATAGGAACTTTCTAGGCTTGCATTGTCAACCATTGGATCAAATTGATCCCAACCATCCATTAGGTAAGGGGCTTAGTATAAATACCTCTCATAGGCTTCTCATTTGGCATCAACCAAGAAATTTATCAAGTAACAAGTCTTGTAAAGCTTTTCCCAAGTAATAAGAAGTCTTTCCTTCTTAAAAGCTCTTTGTCTTCTTAATCCAGCATTCCCTTAGCAATCCAAAGTTTGAAGGCTTGCTAGTGTTTGCAAATTTGGGCAAGAATAATAGGCAAACTTACTAGCGTCGTACGAAAGTCATAGCATAAGTCTAAGTCCATAACAGTTAGAGAGGGTTTTGGAGAATGTATTGTATGATATGGAGTTGAAAATGACTAAGTATAGTTGCTTTTATGTATAGGAAGGCTAGGCCCAAGACCCAAAGGCCTTGGAGTGAAACAGGAAACTTGAGCAAAACTAACACTGGTCCGCGCTTTGGCCGGGTCGCGCCAGGTACGCGGATCATCTCTGGAATTTATCATTTTTGGAAAATCAAATTTTGATATGGTTGCTGTAAAATTAGGATTATACTCAATTCCCACTCAATTTTTCCCCCTGATCACGAATATTAAGTCAAATTTTCGATATCATAAATAAATTTTAAGATATATAGAAATTATGATTATGGGCACTTCCAAGGCACATTTTCAGACACTTTTCGGGGTCATTTCAATGTCTTTCCCTTGAGAACATTCATCCTTGAATGTCAATATATATATATATATATAAGAGACGTAATCTAGGTAATTTCAGCCCACACAAGAATGCAATATTGTACTTAAACATCATTTCAAAAACCTCAACATAAGTGTCAAAATCACCATGAACTTGTCAATATAAACATGAATGTATGCAAATGTCATGAGGGCTGAAATTTAAGAATCAAAATCACATAAGGGACTTAGATTAGTACCTTAGGCTTGAGTAGAATCGAAGAGATAGGGATATATCTTTTGCATGTCCATCTCAGCTTCCCATGTAGCACTCTCAACTTGTTGGTTTCCCTAAAAGACCTTGACGGAAGCAACATCCTGGTTCCTCAAGCTCTTCACTTTTCTACTAGAACCTCTTCATAAGTCAAATTGTCTTCAATAACACCCACAACATCCAATGGTACAATAGCATTTGGGTCACCGACATACTTCCTAAACATAGATACATGGAAGACCGAATGAACCATGTCCATTTCAATAGGAAACTCCAACGTATAGGCCACCTTACCAATCCGTATCAACACCCTATAAGGACGCACACATCTTGGACTCAAGTTATCCTTTTTACCAAAATGAACCACACCCTTCACGGGTGAAACCTTCAAATAGACCCAATCACCAACCTTAAAATAAAGATCCCTTATCCTCACATCGGCATAAGAATTTTGATGACTTTGGGCTATTTTCAACCTTCTCTTATTAACCTTACCTTCTCTAAGGTCTCCATGACCAAATTCATACCCAACAAAGCCATCCCTCCTACTTCAAACCATTCAACCGGTATTCTTCAAAGTCTACCATAAAGGGCCTCACAAGGAGCCATACTATTGCTTGCATGATAGCTATTATTATTATAAGAATACTCAATTAGTGGAAGATGATCATTCCAACTACCCGTAAACTCCAAAACTCAATTAGTGGAATATGATCATTCTAACTATGCTTAAACTCAAAAATACAAGCTCTAAGCATATACTCAAGAGTTTGGATAGTTCTTTAGGCTTGGTCATCTGTCTGAGGGTGGAAGGCCATACTAAGCTTAACCTCGGTACCAATACCTCTTTGGAAGGACCTCCAAAACGGAGAAATGAATTGAGCACCATGATCCGATATTATAGACAAATGCACCCCATACAATCTAACTAAATCATGAATGTACAACTTAGCGTAACCTTTGGCACCATAAGTAGTCTTAAGAGGTAGGAAATGAGCTGACTTTGTCATTCTATCAACCGCAACCCAAATAGAATCAAAATCTTTCTAGTCTTGGGCAACCTAACCACAAAGTCCATGTTAATTTGCTCCTACATTCCAGTAGGAATCTTTATGTCTTGGGCTACGCCAATGGCTTTTGATGCTCGGCTTTCACTTGTTTGGCAATTATGCCTATCGGATACAAATATAGCAATGTCCCTCTTCATACCATCGCACCAAAACACTTTCCTCAAATCTCTATACATCTTTGTACAACCGGGGTGAATAGAATAGGAAGAATTATGAGCCTCATCTAAAATTAACCTCCTTAAGTCATCAACATTAGGCACACAAAATCTATCATGGTACCTAAGGGCACCATCTCCCCCTTGGTAGAAAACCTCCACCTTACCATCTCACCAAGGTCTTCACCTCTAACAAGGTAGGGTCAAGATCTTGCTTTGCCTTTACCTCGTCAACCAATGAAGATTTAGAACCATCAAGCACTACTACACCACCATTGTCAACCTCTTCCAACCTAACCCCTAATCTAGCCAACTGATAGACCTCTCTAGATACCTCTTTTCCACCATCACCAACATGTGTTAGGCTACCCATATACACCCTACTCAAGGCATCAGCCACAACATTAGCCTTACCCCTCGATGATAATGCATACTCATATCATAATCCTTAAGGAGTTAACCGCCTTCTTTGTCTCAAGTTAAGATATTTTTGAATGAACACATATTGGAGACTCATATGATTAGTAAACATATCAATATGAACCCCATACAAATAATGACGCCAAATTTTTAAAGCAAATACCATAACTGCCAATTTGAGATCATGGGTAGGATAATTCTTTTCATGCACCTTAAGTTGTCTGCAAGCATAGGCTATCACCTTATCATTTTGCATCAAAACACAACCCAAACTAATTTTTGAGGCATCATAATACACCACAAACCTTCTAACCCTTCTAGTAGTGACAAGATAAGAGGGGGCATAAGCTTATCCTTCAAGGCTTGGAAACTCTTCTCGCACTCATTGGTCCACACAAATTTAGCCTTCTATTGGGTCAACTTAGTCATAGGAGAAGCAATAGAAGAGAATCCATCCACAAACCTCCGGTAGTAACCCGCTAAGCCCAAGAAGCTTCAAATATCCGATAGAGTTAAAGGTCTAGGCAAATTTCTAATCACCTCCATCTTTTTGGGATCCACCTTAATACCATTCCCGACACCACATAACCTGGAAAGGTAACCTCTTACAACCAAAACTCACATTTCTCATATTTAGAATACAACTTCTCTTCCTCAATCTTTGTAGCACCACCCTCAAGTGACTCATATGCTCCTCCGGAATATGGGAATAGATCAAAATAACATTAACGAAGACCACCACAAACAAATCAATGTAGGATTTAAAGATCCTATTTATAAGATCCATGAAGATAGTCGGTGTATTGGTCAACTCAAAAGACATAACCATAAATTCATAAAGCTCATACCTAGTCCAGAAGGCCATTTTGGGAATATTACACTCCCTTACTTTCACTTAGTGATACCTAGACCGAAGCTCAATCTTAGAGAAGTGACTAGCCTCTTGAAGTTGGTCAAAGAGATTATCAATCCTTAGTAATTCTTTTTAGTAACCATATTAACTTGCCGGTAATGAATGCACATTCTAGGGGAACCATCTTTCTTCTTCACAAATAACACTGGTGCACCTAAAGGTGATTAGTTAGGCCTAATAAAATCCTTCTTCAAAAAATCCCTCAATTGCTTCTGCAACTCCTTTAACTCCATCGGGGCCATACGATAAGGGAGAATAGAGATGGGTTGAGTATCGGGAAGGAGGTCTGTACCAAAGTCTATTTTCCTTTTGGAAGGAACACCAGGAAGATCATTAGGGAAAAAATCAAGAAAACCATTAACCACGCGAACCGACTCTATAAGAAGGACTTTGGACTCAACATCCCTAACCCTCACAAGATGATAGAGACACCCCTTAAAAATCAACTTATAGGCTTTAATGCAAGAAATGAATCTACCCTTGACCACCACATAATGACACTCCCACTCAAGGGCGGGTTCATTAGCGAATTGGAATTTGACCCTATGAGTTCTATAGTCAAGAGAAGCACAGTATGCATGCAACCAATCCATCCCAAGAATGACATCAAAATCCACCATATCTAACTCAACAAAATCAAAAGGCAATATTTTATGCATAATGCAAATGGGACAATTTTTATAGACACTTCTAGCAATAGCAGATATACTAACGAGAGTAGACACCTCATAAGGCTCATACAATAATTCGGATTCAACATGAAACTTTTTTGGCAACAAATGAGGTAACAAAAAAATAGTGTCACCTAGGTTTATCAATGCATACACATCAAAATCAAAGACTTTTAGCATACTGGTGATGACATCAGACACCTCATCTACCCCTTGTCTCCCTTGAAGAGCATAGAACTGATTGTGCCTTAGGGCACCACCTTGTTAGCCACCTCTTCCCCTAGGAATTGCATTTTGCACCTTGTAGACAAACATTCTTACCCTTATTCTAATTCTGAGAGTAATACACCACCTTATGTCCCACTTCAACACAACCAAAATAAGCATTGATGTCCTTCAAACATGGGCCACTATGACCCTTACCATATTTTGGACATATAGCATTAGGCATAATACTACCATCACCTTAGACCCTTGGGTTGTCATTGTCAAACCATATATTAGGAGCATGATAAGACCCTTGGCCTTAATGAAATTGGTCACCATTGGGACTTTGGAACCTACCCTTAAATCGGGCCCTCTTGGCCTCACGACTCCTCCTTTTCTAAGCTTTTTCCCCTCCATTTGTTCGGCATACATTATTAGGCTTGAAAAATCAATATCACTAATCAACATAGCGGCATGACACTCCTCATTAAACCAATCGGATACCCCCATCAAAAAATTACTTATTCTAGACCTCGAGTCAGCAATCAATTTTGGAGCATATTTGGAGAGTTGGTTGAACTTAAGGGTATACTCCCTCACACTTATAGATACTTTCTTTAGATTTATAAACTCCATCATTTTGGCCTCCCTAAGCTTACAAAGGAAGAATTGATTAAGAAATGTTGACTTAAACTCTTTCGAAAGGATGACATTATTATTCCCCTTCTTCGCTTTCCATTGGACATATCGTATTTGGACTACCCCCTTGAGTTGGTATGCCACCAACTCTTCCTTATACTCTGATCTAACCCCCACGATAGACAACACTTTGTACACCTTATCAATAAAGTCTTGAGGGTCCTCATCGACTTTAGACCTATGGAACTCCAGTGGGTTCATTCTAGTAAAGTCTCTAACCCTTGAAGCCGGTGTGGAAGCATAAGGGGCTTGGACCCCTTAGTTGATTTTATTAGTCATGGCATGGGCTAGTATGGCAATAATATCACGAAATTCCTCATGAGCCACTCCCCCATCCTGAGGAGCAGGAGGGGTCGATTGTTCCTCAGGTGCGTGAGCTCTTCTTCCTCTTATATTAGGCATGATCTAAAATGGAAAAGAACATTCTTTAGAGAAAAAACCTTACCTAACTTCTATACCATGACCTAGATAATAAAGAAGGGAAGTATTTCCTAAAAAGTCTCATATACTCTTACTCATAGTTGTGGTGCACTTCACAACCATGAACAAGACTCTAATCGACGTGGTGTGTTGGACGCCGAGGACCATCAACAACCTAATGCTCTGATACCATTTTTATCAGGACCCAAGCCTAAGGCCTAGACATGACACGGTGAATGTAAAATCTAAAGGGACTCCAAACAAGAATCTTAGTATATCATTACACATGATCATAAAAATAAGGGTAAGGGACTAAGGGGAAGTCTTTCATAGCAAATAATAATCAAGAGTTAAGAGAAGTCATAGTTCGAAGCATAATTACATTACTTATCCAACAACACTTCTAAACTTAGAATTTAGCAGGGGCCAAGACACTTTTCATGTTTACCCTCATGGTCAAAAACATTCAATAAGAAAAAGAGATTCTTCACATAACATAAGATTAAAAGATCTCGTCCTCGAAAGTTGAGGACTCAACAAGCTTGCTTCTAGAGATAGTACTAGCCACGTGGAGGAGGAAGATGATCAAGTGGAGCTCCGATTCCTACATGGTAACATCACGTATGCATAGAGTATGTGTTAGTATGTTTGAATGTACTAATTTTGTAGGATGTGATGCAAAAATAGATAGGAAACATAATCAAAATGCATAATTATAAGCAATGGATGAGCATAGTAATAATATGGCATACATGATCAATTCTAGAAGTAAAAATAAGCTTATATAGAACATATTATGTAAGTAGGAAGAGACCACCTTTGTAGACAAAGCAAACTAGTACTTGGAATCCAAGGCAAGACTACCCCCTTAGGAATTGATTGAGAAAGTTACCCCTCAATTGGTAGATGGGCATACCATCCTCCATCATAGTGGTCAAGGTATATACCCCTCAACATGGAAGATGAGCATGACTACCCCCATCAAAGTGATTGAGGAATGTACCCTACCCCCCTATTTGGTAGATGAACATGCCCACCCCCCCATCAAAGTGATTGTGGAATATACCCCCCAATTGGTAGATGGGCATACCACCCCTCATCATATTGGTTGAGACATAACACCTCCTCAACTAAGTGTCATCAACTTATAACACTATAGATACCTTTTGTGGAAACAAGTCATATATACATTACTTTCATTATTATAAAGTCATTTAACTCATAAGTCATGCATTAGACCTTCAATAACTCAAAAATCCATAACTAGACTTCTTATCAAATATTTGCGGGTGTATAATGCAAGTACCAAATCTGGCAAATCAAGAGTGAAATCATATGAGATAAATCAATGTAAAACCACCTACCAACACTTGGTAATACCCTTATGCAAGATGCATCAAACCCACCCACCCCATCAAATCACATAATGGATCATAGATTCACATCTCAAAACATGCTTAAACAATCATATTTTGTGAAACCCCAACATATTTTATAATCAACTTTCATAATAAGAGATACCAATAGATAAACTAACTTGAAAAGATGCAAATTATGTAAAAGGGAAGGTTGGGCACCATGGATAAAAGGACCCAGTGGTTAAAACCCACCTACCTCAACTTTGGAGATTTCCTTGATGAAGATTTGAATGGAAACTTAAAGCTTGAATGAAAACCTTAGATTAGGAATGAGTTTGGAATACTAGAATTTGGGTGAAATATTTGTCGAAGTATTACAGAGGTTTTTGGGGAATGTCTTGTATGATATGGAGTTGAAAAATAACTAAGTATAGGTGTATTTACATATAGGAAGTCTTAGGCCCAAGACCTAAAGGCTTTGGGCCGAAACAAGAATTTGGACCAAAAATAACACTGGTCCGCGCCCTAGTCGCATCGCAAAAGGGGCGCGGATCGTCTCTGGAATTCGTCATTTTTGGAATTTCAAATTTTTATACGGTTGCTCTAAAATTAGAGTTATACTTATTCCCACTTAATGTTGCCCCTTGAGGACAAATATGAAGTCAAAATTTTGATATCACGCACAAATTTTGAAATATATGAAAATTACAATTATGGTCACTTCTGAGGCACATTTGTAGGCACTTTTTGGGGTCGTTTCATGGTTGTTCTTGCACCACAGGCCACGACTTGATAGGATACTATTGTGGGCATGATCTACGTGTTCATCACATCTATACAAGCCTTGGTGTATAGGTTATCACATGTTGAGTCGCAATTAACTCAGCTTGACCACAAGATCAGACCATGGGTCTGTTAGGCCATTTCAGACTCCTATGGTCAAATACAAGCATTCGTGGTTGCTACTCTTCAGGACCATATCTCTATTGTGGATGCCCACATTGATGACTTCAATGAGAGGGTACAGCGGAGATTGGACAAGGCCCGGCCTTTAGATCTCTCAATTTTGCAGACAAAGATCCAGCAGCTCTGAGCTGACATGATAGCTACACTCACGGCACCAATTGCACTACTAGAGACTTTACCTCTGATGTCGTTGGTTGATTTATTTGCTCCTTATGAGCCCATCAAACCTTCCCATGGGAAGAGACCCTATATAGAGGATGATGATCCAAATAAGAAACATGTATGTGTGAGGCTCACCAAGGAGGAGGAGCTTAAGCTTGTCTTGAGAAAATCAAGTGATAACGAGGAGATATAATGAGCTTGAGAGTTGGGGCAGGTGAGGGGTGCTGGCCCCTTTAGACTAAGTATTATTGCTAAGCAAACCACCCCGCAAGAGGAGGGTGGCCAGACTCAGCCACAAACTGGCGCTTAGGCACCCAGGTATGCTTTTTGACCCCTTATGTTTTATTTATTTTTATTTTGTGCATTTGGGACAATTCACATCTTTTTCGATGGGGTATGGGTAGTTATGGGCCTCAGTGAAGTCTAAGTATCTTGGGTCCATAACTACCCCAATTTTTTATCCTAGGGTTTTCTTGGTTGTGTTATGTTTCCTTGTGGATATTTACTTCCTATTAAACTGGTACATTTAGGATGTTTAGATACGACTTATAGCATATAGTACCAATACTTATGGCATATAGCATGTTTTTGTATTTTGTTTGAAAAATGATACCCACTAAAAAATTTTGATTAGTATTTAGATAGCAACCATGCATGTTTAGATGTATGACAATGTTTGTTCTGACAAGTGAATATACATTGAGATAAAAATCATGATTTGAGAGTCTTTTGTTGATAATGTATGTAGTGTCATGTGAGTGTGAGCTTACTTTGCTAGATTCATATGTTTTGTGCTAATTTAGAACTTGCTTTGTTACTCTACGTTAGATTGTAGATTAACTAAATTAGGAAAGGATCTCAGGCCATTGTTCTTAATAGTCCACTTAGCCTAAAAATAACCAACCAAAGCTATGATATAATCCCTTATTCCTAATGTTTGAGCCTAACATGTCCTATTCTTTCACAATACCTAATTAACATAGCCTTGTTAGTTGTAAAATCCAAAAATTCGTCCTGGTCCTTCCTTGAACATTATGCACCTTGACCGAGGAAAAAAGCGTAAGATGAGGGTGGCTAACAAAAGTGGACCGGGTTCTAAGGATGAATATTGTGCACCTCAACACAGGCCAAAAGCCTAAGTTGAGAGTGGTTGGTGTAAAAGTGAAATACAAAAATAAGGGGTTGAGTTAGTAATATGGATAAGAAGGGAAAAATCATGTATTGGGTGCAAGAAAAATAAGTGATTCCTTAGTTATAAGCTACAAAGCAAAATGAAGTGTAAAAACAAGGCAAAATGCTGAAAATGAAAAGAAAAAAAGCTGAAAATAGGAAAAAGGGAGAATAAGGTAAAAATAACAGAGTTAGTAGGAGAAAGTATCAAAAAACCAGTGTTTAGGAGGGCCGTTAGTCACTATTTTCCCGTAATATCATACCAAACCCCTCTGAGACTACCTGACAAGCCTAGAAATTCCAAAAGTGATCCTAGTCCAGTTGGTTAAGGGTTTGAGTCATGAATATAGGGGCAAGCCTATGGTATTAGACATTACGCCTGAATATCTGTTGTGAGAGTGAGTGATTTTGCAATGTCCCAAGGTTAAGCATGAAAATATCATTGAGTGTCAAATATGGGACTTCTCTCTGTGAGGGCACTTGCATTGCATTGCTAATACTAGACATGTTTAGTGATTGTCGACTATTGATAATACCTTGTTTGTCATAGTTGTTTTGTCATATACACCAATTTTATTTGTTGCTAAATTGCTATCTGATCTTATTTTGCAAAGTTAGAGTGGGTGTCTGAGTCTAAGATCTATGTGACGTATGTCATTAGGTTGAGGCTTGTGTGTTACTATATTATCTACTTACATCAAGTCTAATGCTTGAGTACAAGCAATAATTTTAAGTTGAGGGTATTGATGTGCTACCAAAATACAACACTTTTGATGCTTAAAACTTAGAATTTTATGTGTTCTTAATGCGATGTTAGTTGGTTGTATGTGTTTTTGTGTTTATGTATGAAGGATTACAGTTTGGCCTTGAATGTAACAGCCCACACCTTACAATACTAGTATAATAGAAATGAAGCAAGACATGGTTTGGTCAAACAACCGCTAATTCTCAAAAGTGCTTGAATCTGGTGTTAATGGGCTATATGTGCGTCTAAGCTTAGGAGGGTCGGGTGTATACATGTTTTATGTCGAATTAAGGAGATTACGGCCTTAAAATGAAGTGACAGAATTGAGGTGCTTGTAGTACCTAGGAAGCAAGAAGGTGAGTCAGCTGCTTGCTTAGCTTAGAATCGCTAGTTAAACGAAGACGAGGCTCGACGTCGAATTTGTCTAAGTTCGATTACGAATAAAGTCCGTGTTAAGGGTGTAACTTTGGACCATGTTTGAGTATCATAAATGGGCAACATTTTCAGCCCAAGAAGTATAATAAAAAGGGCCTAAAGACATCACAATACACTTAGCAATTTGGGCCCAAAACTAAGTAAGTGAAAGCTGAAAATAGACAGCCTAAGTCCACAAAGTTGGTGCTCCAAAAAGGCCCTAATTTGAGGGCCAAGCTGGTGGGTAAGCAACTTGATTAAGTGTCGTATAGGATGGTCAAGAATTCAAGATAGAGTCGGCATAATATCCCTATATAAAGGTCTCCAAAGATGCTCCACAAGTTATTGTTCACTTGAACACAAAAAATCAGATTTGGTCTCTAAGTTTTCTCCCAACTTTTCTTAACTTTTTGAAGCAGACAAATGACTTATTTAGGGTTCTTAAGGATCCTATACACCTTTAATACAAAGTTAAGTAATTTTAGTTATATTTCTAGTATAGTTTTATCATGAGAAACAAGGAATAGATGCTAGCTACACTTGCTGAAATTGATAGGATGGATTCTGTGCAGAAAGTTACTGCACCTTTTCCTTTTTGTTTTGGTGATTTCTATACTGTTTTTAAATTATATTATGAAGATAACTTGGTTTTGTTAACATGGTTTGAGTTATAAACATCACCCTAAGGTTGATGACCTGATTGTGTCTTCATTTAACAAGCGCGTTATATCGAAGTTATCTTAAGTGTCATGTTGATTGGAACTTGCGGGCAGTTGTGTGTAAAGCTATTAGCTCACGTCCTTGATGACTTCTTAAGTGCAGTTATAGTATTGTTTGAGGTCTGTTTATATGTGTAAATGCAGCTAGAATAGTTTTGTTAAAGTTATAATAGGTTTGGAGTTGTCAACGTCGAAATGTAGCGAAGGAAAGTAATGTTATGTTGTCCATTTTTAGATTGTGTGGAATTGTGATATGTTGTGATTTGTGGGCTGTTGTAAGGCTGTTATGGACTTAAAATAGGCTATACAAGATGTGTACATGCTAATGTGTATTAGAAAATACGATTATGGGCAGAAAGGTTAAAGGAATACGCCCGGGGTTATAAACACCAGCTTGCTGCCCATGTATTGTTTTCGTATGTGAATGGGATGCCAAGGGGTGTCTATTGGCTATTAATGCTAGTTTTATCCTCTATTATGTTGTAGATAAGTATTTGTAGGAAGTAAAGGTTATCTCGAGATAGTAACGAGGTCATATAATAAGGTATGTAAGGTTATTTGATTTCATATCACTTGGCATGAAACATAGCTCTCTCCTTGGTACATAAAGGCATTCAC
>JAOTQJ010151378.1:0-31622 GCA_025642045.1 Solanum sejunctum
TAGCTCAAGGCTTAGAACAATCATTAGGAAATAATCGAATAGATAAATTATTAGAGTTTATATATAAAGACTTATGGGACTACAAAGTTCTATCAATTCGTCATCATTCTCACCTCACAATCACAATCACAATCGACATTCTCAATCAAGGCTTTAGACTCAATCCCTATCTTCATTCATTGTTGTTTTTAATAGTTAACATGTAGGGCTTATGAAATAATTTGTGTAAGGAATTTAATTTGAGAAAACAAGTCCATGATGATCATCAACATATGAAAATACATGCAGTAAATATAATTTTCAAAAAAATCCATCAAGAAACCATTCAAAAATCATGTATGTAGACTCATGAACTTTCAACTCTCTTCGAAGACAATCTATGGGGCACATGGGAGAACAATCTCATGCTATTAGTTTAGCCTTACATACCTGAAAAGTTAATATTACAATCAAAATTTGATGACTACAAGCTTTCTTGGAGAAAATCCTCGATCTCGGTAGTTCTTTTAGAGTGGAAGAACTTAGAAAGATATTGGGTGAAGAGATTTTCTTTGATTCTTGAATTCTTCATTTAGAATCTTTTGAGTTCTTGACGAAAAAACCCATATTTTTGAAGAAGAAGAAGAATCAAGAAATCCTTTTTTGGAAATTTTGAATTCGTTTTCTTGAAACCCTAGGTTATGATTTAAGATTTTATTAGAGATTCATGATTAGATGAAGAAATTTAGGTTGAGTAGATGGAAATTTATGAAGAATAACTTACCTTGGGGATGAAACTTGAAACCTAATCCTAACTTGATGACTTTCGTGATGATTCGTAAGTGTTTGTGTTCGGACTGAAAGAGAGGGTTTTAATTATTAAAACTGACATTTTATGTGTTTTAGGACCTTAAATAGACCCTTAAAGATTTTAGGATAAAACTATCTTCAAAATAGAATATAGGGACGTCACTTACATTAGCTAGTAAGGGTCCGCGTTAGGTCTACGACACAGACCTTCAGACAACTTTGCACTCTTTCACTAAAATGATCATAACTTTCTACTCCAAACTCTGATTAAGGAAACGTTAGATGCATTGGAAAGGTAATTCAAATATCTTTGAATTGGTATATTATGGGTCATCTATCTATTTATACTTTAGGAGATATGGTCTTTTGAAGATGACACTTCTGTCAACTCATACGAAAATCTAGTTTGAAGAAAGTCTTTGGACTTAACTTGATGTAAAAGATGCATTATGTCTTTAGACCACTTCTAATATACTTTTAATACTTAAGAATTAATAATAGCATTTATATACAACCTAAAAGTTATTGGTCCACGTAACTTTTATGAAATCTTACATCGAAACATAAATGCTAAGGATGAATTTAGCTTAACTTCATACTAGATGGTTCATGTGACCTTAGATCATCTCGAATTCTATTTTCAAACTAAGAAATTGACTTTATCACCTATACTCAATTAGGAATCATAAAGATGACTTGTTCTTATCTTAAAAAAAACTGGGGTGTTACATCCCTTGGGAGAAGACCATCATGTTTTGTTTGTGGATAGCCTTCTTCAAATGGAGTATGATAGGATCTTGGTCTTGATTTTTTTCACCTCTGTAACTATGGACGAAGCGAACTCATTCTGAACATTAACTCTTCCCTTATCATTCTCCTCAAGTTGAATTCCCGATTGAGCTAATGGATGCACTTCTTTAGCTAGTTCCATCTTTCCTTCCTAACATGGGTTGTGCTACCCATTAAAAACCTGCTAAGAGCATCAGCAATGATGTTAGCTTTATTTGGATGTTAAAGAATGCTCATGTAACAATACTTGAGAAACTATAAACCATCTTCTCTGTCGCAGGTTGTATTCTTTCTGACTGAAGACATACTACAAGATTTGTTGGTCAGTGAACATATCCACATGCACTCTACACAAGTAATGGCGCCAGATCTTAAGTGCAAACACCACTGTTGCCAACTCAAGATTATGGGTCAAATAATTCTTCTCATGAACCTTAAGTTACCTAGAAGCATAGGCTATCACCTTCCCTCTCTACATTAATACACATACCAATCCACCCTTGAATCATCACAACAGATTACAAAGTCCTCAGTCCCACGCATGATGCATGGTTAAAACTGGTGCAGTGGTACACCTAGTCTTAACTCTTGGAAACTTTTCTCACATTTGTCGGACTACTGAAATTTGACCTTTTTCTGAGTCAACTTAGCCAATGGCGCGGATAGAGAAAAAAATCCATCAAAAAATTAGTAGTAGTAGCCTGGCAACCCCAAGAAACTTCTTATGTCAGTTGTAGAGGTTGTTCTAGGCCAGTTCCTATCTCCATGAAGACATAACCTTCATGCAACTATCCCATCCTAAGTATAACACCACAAGCCACCACACCAACTCTAACAAGTCACAAGACAAAACCTAATACAATATAAACATGGATCAACACTAGAAATAATGAAACCCAGATCCATCAAAATCAAAACCTTCAACTTACCTTCCTTCGCCTTCCTCTTTGAAGCGGCATGATCAACTAGAAGAGCAAATAACAATCATTTAGGGGGGCAGAAACTTAACAACTCTATAACATGACTTAGAGCATAAAGAAGAGAAACATTTCCTAAAATGTCTCATAGCTTCTTATTCATAGTCATAGTGTGCTTCACAACCATGAATATGATAATTGACGCAGTGTGTTGTACTCCAAGGATATATCAACCTAGTGCTATGAATCCAATCTTGTTCTTGGGTTTCCTTGAAATTGAATTAGAGCTTGATGGAGGCTTTTGGGAGAGTTTAAAGTGTATTTGATATGAGAGTAATGAGTTTTATCCTTTGGAACCTTGTTAAGGTCTTTTAGGAAGGTTAAGATAGCATTGGAAATCTAAAAAAGGCATTAGAGTAATTAGCATTTATGAAAATGCCATTAGTGAACGGATGAAAATATTTGCAAAGTGTCATCTCACTGGAGACTTCACTGGCCGTGTGGCAGTCCACGGGTTATGTGGAGTGACCGTGAGAGAAGACATAGACACAAAATTGGAATTGGAATACTTGAGAAAAAGTTCGAATTGATGTCACTTTAACGACCACTTTCACGAACCGTGTAGTGTTACACGGACCGTTTACTAGTCTGTCCCACCTCGCTTTGACAAGAAAATATTGCAAGCCAGCATACTTCCAGGTGCCATGGCCCGTACCCCTTCAAACGAGTCGTACAAGGCAGTGTTGCCCCATGCCTTAGCTTCCAATGCCACCCACGCCTAGCCGAGCCTCCTTAAACACCTCCACGCCCCTCCTGACGACCAGTGGTGAGTCACATGACCCATGCCACTAGTTGTGATGAAATACTTAGCCTCACTATGCCATTTTCTAGCCCTAAACATTTCCCATGACCCGTAAAGGCCACACTACCTGTATGGGTGCCCGTGGGGCTTTATTACATGGGAGGGTCTCAAAAAAACGGTCATAACTCCTTCATATGACATCAGACTAAGGTGAAACCAAATGCGTTTCGAAGATAACTCAAAGGGCTTTCATTTGACATATCGTGGGCCATCCAATTTCAAATGTTCCATGAGTTATGCTTGTTTAAATTTGAACCTTGCACGAACCATCACCCAAAACTCAACTCTTAGAGAAGTCTTGGACTCGTTAGGTACTAGGAGTCTACCATGAACCTAATACACCACAAACCTGACCAAATGAGGTTGAAACATGGATACATAAGAGCATAGAGTTACAGGGTATCACAATATCTGCACCTTGGGAACATTTGTCCCTGAATGTCAAAGAAACATACACAAGGAAAGTAGTCATGAAGACTTTAGCCAAAACATATATGCAACAATGCACATAAACATGATTTCCAAGGAAAGTTCAACTTGTACATTGAAAATTCTTATAATATTATTAATATGAACATGAATGTATGCAACGACATAAGGGCGAATACTTGAGACTTAGAATCATAAAAAGGACTTGACATGTCATCATAAGCTTGAATAGAATGAAAGAGACATAGGTATTGCTTCTCCATGCCTGCACCAGCTCCCCGAGAAACACACACGAATAGACGACTCTTCCAAAAGGCCTTAATGAACATCATATCCCCATTAATCAATCTCTTCACTCATCCATCCAACACCTCTGCTGAGACCTCCTTCCAAGACAACTTATCCTCCACTTCACCCACAACTTCAAATAATTATATAGTACTAGAGTCACCACCAAATCCCATCCACCTAGAAGTATTAAGAACTGGCCGAACCATATCTATATCCGTAGGCAAATTCCCAAACTTATGCAACCTTACCAACTTTCCTCTACACTCTATAAGGAATCATAATCCTCAACTCAAGTGTCAACCTTAAATTTACCTAACCTACTTGGTAACATAGCCACCATCTACCCCTTGGGAGACAACCTCCACTCTATCGTCTTCTTACTCAAAACTTCCAACTCTAATAAGATGGAATCAAAGCCTTCCTTAAACTAGACTTCTTAACCCAAGAAGACCCAGAATCACCAAGGACACTATACTACCATTCACAACTTCCCTCAACCTACTTCTAACCTAGCCAACCGATGGACCTACTAGTCTTTTCTTTGCCACCATTATCCACATATAATAAGCTACCCATAGGCACTTTACTTAGAGCACCAACCACAACGCTAGCCTTACCAAAAAAAGAACTAAAGCACATTCATATCATAATCCTTAAAGAATTCTAACCACCTTTTTGTTATCCACAAGGCACACTTATCATATTTAGCAACCAATCCCCCACCAAATGATCCACAAGCTCTAAATAAACCAATACCTCATCACTAGAAACCACCATAAACATACCAAGATAGGGTTTTGAGACCCTATTCATGAAATCCAACAAGTCACAAGACAAAACCTAATGTAAGATGAACATTGATCAATACTAGAAATAACGAAACTCAGATCCATGAAAATCAAAATGTTCAACTTACCTTCCTTCGCCTTCCTCTTTGAAGTGGCATGATCAAGTAAAAGAGAAAAGAATAACCGTTAGAAAGAGAACACTTAAATCAACTCTATAGTATGACTTAGAATATGAAGAAGGGAAATATTTCCTAAAATACCTCAGAGTCTCCTATTCATAGTCATGGTGCGCTTCACAACCATGAGAAGGACTCTAATCGACATGGTGTATTAGACTCTGATGTTTTTTCAACCTAGATCTCTGATACCATCTTTGTCATGACCCAATCCTAGGGCCTAGATGTTACCGGCGAATGAGAAATCCAAAGAAACCCTAAATAAGCCTCGTAGCATATCATTACACATCTTTGGTCTTGAAAGCAATGCAAATTAATGTAAGAAACATAAATAAGGGAAATTGAGACCATAGGAGAGACTCATATTTAAATAGCTTGAATATCATAAGTAAATCAAATCTCAAGCAGAATACATAACTTGCCCAATAACACCTCTAAGATAGGACTTAACGGGGGACAAGACAAGCAACTAGGCTCACCCTCATAGTAAAAGTATACTAAAAAGAAGGTTAGTCTTTAATACATAGCTTAAGAACATAGATATTGCCCTCGCATATGAAGACTCACCAACTAGCATGAATGGATACCATTACCCATGTGGAGGAGGAGGAGGACCAAATCGAGCTCCGATTCTTACATGGTAACATCATATAGGCATAGAGTGTGCGTTAGTATGTTTGAATGTACTAAGTATGTGGGATGCAATGCAACAAGTGATAGGCATCATAATCAAAATGCATAATAATAACCAATAGATAACATAATAACAATATAACATGTATAACCAACTCTTAAGCAAGTCATGCTTTGCAAATCATTCATCTTACATAGATCATAATATAAATGTGTAAAGAAGCCTCAACCGACATAACATAAGACCTTTTGGATCCACCTTCCTTATGGGAGCCCATCCCCTTTCGGACTAAGTGACCCTTTTTTTGGGAGCCCGTCCCTTTTCAGATTAAGTGGCCCTCCTTATGAGAGCCCATCTCTTTTTGGATTAAGTTACCTTTGTTATGGAAACCCATTCCTTTTCAGATTAAGTGGCCTTTCTTAGGGAGCCCATATCCTTTTGGATTAAGTGGCCTTCCTTAAGGGAGTCCCTCCCTCTTTGGATTAAGTAGCCTTCTTTACAGGAGCACATGCTTTTAGATTAAGTGGCCCTTGTTATGGGATCCCATCCCTTTTGGGATTAAGTGACCTTCCTTACGGGAGCCCATCCCTTTTCAGTGTAGTGTTACATAGACTATTTACTGGTCTATCCAAACTTACTTAGATAAGAAAATGTTGTAGGCAAGCATACTCCTAAGTACCACAGCCCATGCCCCTTCACACTAGCTGTAAAAGGCAGTCGTGGCCTATGCCTTAGCTTCCAATGCCACCCACGCCTAGAAAAGCCTACTATAACACGTCCACGTCCTTCCTCACGACAAGTAGTGAGTCATAAGACCCGTTCCATTGGTCATGGATGAAGACTTAGCCTCACCATGCCATTTTCCAGCCCCAAACATTTCCCATGCCATGTACAAGGCAACACTGCCCGTATGGGTACCCGTGGGGCTTCACTGCAAGTGAGGGTCTCACGAAAATGGTCATAACCCCTTCATCCGACATCTGAATGAGGTGAAACCAAGTGCATTGTAAATTTAACTCAAAGGGCTTTCATTTGACATATCGTGGGACACCCAGTTCCGAATGTGCCAAGAGTTATGCTTGTGTAAATTTGACCCTTGCATGAAACATCACACAAAACTCAACTCTTAGAGAAGTTTTAGACTCGTTAGGTACTAAGAGTCTCCCATGAATCTAATATACCCCAAACCTGACCAGATGAGGTTGAAACATGGATACATAAGAGCATAGTTATAGGGTGTCACAAATATGGTACGTGGATCCATTAAAACATAACAATCAAGAGAAAAGACTCGAATCACACCTATAATAATATCTAGGGAGTTCTCCTGGTCATGGTAACTACCCATAGCATACAAATGGTTTGTCGCTCCGCTCGCACCTAACTTAGTACCTCTCTGGATCCCTCTAGCTAGTGGGGCTGGTAGAGTAGATTGAGCCCGGTCAACTCACTATGGACAATCTCTCTAATAGTGACCGACTTGGTTACACTTTGTAGCATGCATCACTCTCCTCATGAAATTTCCCTAAATACAATTTTTGACACTTCCCACATAATGGTTTACCAAGTGAACCTTTCAGCCACACTGGCTTGTGATTGAGATCCATGGGCTAAAACATTCTAGTACCTCTTATCATTCCTAATTCTGGGTACTAGTGCACTACCAAATGATTGTGCTGGCCCTGTTTGAAACCTGTTAGCACTCCCCTTCCTTCCAACGTCATAGCTGGATGTTTTAACTTTCTCACTTCTGAACTCTTCTCTATCATCTTGCCTATCCTCATAAGCTTGCTACACAAAGCTCATCAGTCTACCTATATCCACATCATGCATAAGCATTTCTCTCCTTCCATCTCTTTTCAGCTCTATGTTCAGCCCATCCACATACATTCCCATTCTCCCATTCGTATCCGCAACCATGTCTGGAGCATATCGAGATAGTTGCGTAAACTTTAGCCCATACTCTTGCATAGTCATAGAACCCTGTTTCAATTTCAAGAACTTCCTTACCTTACTCTTTCTTTATTCTCCAAGGAAGAAGCACCCCAAGAAAGCTTCCTCAAACATTGCCCAGGTCAGCACAGGGGTATTCTCTTCTCTAACTTTCTTCCATTAGTCGAACCAAAGTCTGGCCATCCCGTTAAGTAGGTAAGCATCCTGTTCAACTCTTTTAGAATCAGTCATATGCTTCACTTGGAACACTTTCTAAAGCTCCTCCACATAGTTCTCAGGATCATCAGTAGATGTAGACCCTCTAAACTCAAGCGGATTCATTCTTAAGAATTATCAGACTCTTGATACGTCATGTGCTTCTTGTTGTCTCACAGTAGGTGTTTTGAGAGCCTAGGCTAAAGATTGAATAGCTTGGCGTGGCTCAACATTGGAGACCATATCTTGTGGAGGCTATTCAATAGGGACAAGCGGTGTCATGGGCTCCTTATATCCTTAAGGCTCAGGTGGGTTGACATTCTATCTTGTAGGATGTCCTCTACCTCTGATGGCTCTTTTGGAAGGCATGATCACAATTTTACAATATGCAAAGCACGAATTAGAAAAGGACTTTTCATAGACCATAACTCTATAGCATGATTTAGAATATGAAAGAAGTGAAACAATTCCTAAATATCATATAGCCTCCAAAATATGTATGTGAAGCTCTTCACACTAATAATAAGGACTCTACTAGATATGTCTTCATAGACTCCTTAGTACACTTCAACTCGTGTTGTGATAGCAAGTATGTCACGCCCTGAGGGGGTACCCAAGACGTGGCTGGCACCTAGAGTTTATTGCTAGTTTGTAAGCAAAGCACATGGCCTCATCATAATCATTCAATCATTAAACTCTGCTAATTAGCAAAAGACATAAGAAACTAAGTAGGCACATCTTTCTGATCTCAAGGTAATATAATATAATAAATGAAAGGATAGAAAGAACTAGCTCAACAAGTATTAGCAATCCACATTCGACTTTGGTCCATAAAGCCCTTATCACTATCAAGTAGTGCCAATGACAAACCCATGTCTACCTCAATCAAAATAAAACTAACCAAGTCTAACTCTAAAGAAAGATAAAATTAATAAATTTAATCCTCTGGAGTAGGGGAGGCTCAACAATCTGCTGAACATCCTAGATGCTCAAAAACACACATGTTAATGATTTCTAAACCCTATATCTACAACATAAAATAATGCAGCACAGAGTTGCGTCAATACATGAAATGTATGATATGTAAAATAGATGAATGTAACCAAAACATGTCCAATAATATGGAACAACAATAAACTCTGAGTAATGATAAATCAATATGTTAAATGTCTATCTAAAATAAGAATACAGAGTAGACAAGTGAAATGACCCCAAAAAGTGCCCAAAAATATACTTTGGAAGTACCCATAACCGTAATTTCCATATATCTCAAAATTCATACATAGTATCCAAAATTCAACTTCCTATTCTTGTTCAAGGGAAAAAATTGAGTGGAAAATATGTATAACCCATATTTTAGAAGACCCATAGTAAAAGTTGATTTTCACAAATTTTTGAATTCCAGTAGTTGTCTGCGATAGCTCCACGATGTGAACTTGTCGCAGAGTTGTATCAATTTGTCTTGTGCATTGGGTCCATATCACAAACCAGGTGCAGACCAGTATATTTTGTTGATAGATTTTTCTAATCTCAGTCCAAGGCATTGGGGTCTTGGGCCTAAGCCTTCCTATGCCTAAAAACATCTATACTTAGCCATATTTCATCTTCATATCGTACAATACAATCCCCAATACTCTCTCAAATAATTAGATAAATATTTCACTCAAAATTCAAGTGCCAAATCTCATCGGATCTAAGGATTTCATTCAAGCTTCATATCTTCGTTCAAATTTTCTTCAAGAAAATCCACAAAGTTGAGGTATGTGGGTTTCAACCATTGGGTCCTTTCACCCATGGTACCCAAGCTTCTTTTTTACATAAATTTTATATTTCTAAATTTCATATTTCTAAGTTGATTTACTTATGGTCTTACTTATTATCAATTTGACTATGAACTAAGTTAGGGTTTCATAAAAGTGTGACTATTTAAGCATACTTTGAGCTATGACTCTATGATCTATCTTGAGATTTGATGAAGAGTTTTGATGTATATTTCATGAGGGCATTACCAAGTATTGGTGGGTTGATTTACTTCATGTTTTCTCGCATGACTTTACTCTTGAATTGCATGGTTTTACAATAGTAGTACATATCTGCCAAGTGTTTGATAAAATATCCAGTTAGGATTTCATGAGTTGTTGAAGGCCTAATGCATGATATATGAGTTATATGACTTCATGATGATGAAAGGAAGGTATATGTGTGTTTATTTCATGAAAGATATCTTTAGTGTTGCAAGTTAACCATAACAAAGTTGAGGGGTTGGTACCTCAAACACCTTGATGGGAGGTGGAAAACCCATTAACCAAGTTGAGGGGTTGGTGCCTCAAACACCTTGATGAGAGGTGGTAAAAACCCATTAACCAAGTTGAGGGATTAGTACCTCAAACACCTTGATGGGAGGTGGTAAAAACCCATTAACCTAGTTGAGGGGTTGATACCTCAAACACCTTCAAGGGGTGGTTTACCTTGGATTCCAACTACTAAGTGGCTTGGTTTTTAATGACAGTCTCTTCCTACACATGTACTATGTTTCTATACAAACATATTTTACTTCAACCATTGATCATGCATGTCATGTTGCTAATATACTATCTCTTGCTTACCATTATGCATTTTGATTATGTTCCCTATCTATTATTGCATTACATCCAACATACTTAGTACATTCAAACATACTAAAATATACTCTATGCCTACATGATGTTACCATATAGGAACTGGGCTTCCTCATGATCATCCTCATATTCCTTATAGGTAGTACTACCTTCTCAAAGCAAGTTTGGTAAGTCCTTAACTTCAGAGATGATATGTCTTGTTCTTACAGTACGTAAAGACTTTCAATACCTATTTATATGCTTTTGACTGTAAGGGTGAGCCTGAAAAGTTGTCTTAACCGTCGAACAATTCTAAGTTTAGAGGTGTTGTTGGACAAGTTATGTAATTATGCTTAAGCTTAAATCTCTTTGACTCTTTTGACGTTTTATGATATGAAAGACCTCCCTTAGCCCATTATCCCTATTTTTATTCTCTTATGCTTGTTTAATTGCTTCCACGACCAAGGATGTGTAATGATATGTTAAGAGACTTGTTTAGGGTCCCTTCGGGTTTCCTATTTACCCTATCATATCTAGGACCTAGGTACGAGTCATGACAAACTTGGTATCAGAGCACTAGGTAGTTAATAGTCCTTGGCATCCAAGACACCACGTCATTAGAGTCTTATTCATGGTTGTGTTGTACACCAGGACTATGAGAAAGAGGCTATGAGATGTCTTAGGAAATGTTTTCCTTTTTCTTTATCTATGTCGTGGTATAGAAATTAGGTACAGTTTCCCCTCTAAATAATGTTCTTTGCCAACACAAGAGAAAGAAAAGTCTGCACACTCGAGGAACAACCGACACATGGAGAGCTCCAGGATTCTCCAAGCCCCTCATGCTCTTACTCTAGCATCTTGGGTGAGGGACTTTATAAGGATGAACCAACCAGATTTCAATGGGTCTAAATTGGATGAGGACCCTAAATAATTTATTGATGAGGTATAGAATGCATTGGCCATCATGGGTGTTAGGTAGGATGAGAAGGCAGAGTTGGCGGCTTACTAACTTAAGGGGGTGGCTCAAATATGGTTTACTCAAATGGAAGGAGGAGAAAGGGAACAATAATGTGGTTTTATGGGATGAGTTTAAGGTAGCATTTCTCAACCGATTCTTCCCTCTTGAGCTTAGGGAGGCCAAAATGATGGAGTTCATGAATTTGAAGCAAGGGTCAATGAGTGTGAGGGAGTATGCCCTCAAGTTCAACCAATTCTCTATATATGGTCTACACTTTGTTGATAATCCGAGGTCTAGAATAAACAAATTTATGATGGTTCTATCTGATTTGGTGAGTGAGGAGTGTTGCTTCGCTATGTTGATTAATGATATGGATTTTTTCAGCCTAATGGTATATGCTGAACAAATGGGGGGGAGGGGGAGAAATTGAGGAAAAGGCAGAGTGGTGAGGCCAAAAAGGCCCATTTTGATGGTAAGTTCCAAGATCTCAAAGGTGACTGGTTTCATCAAGGCCAAGGGTCTACTCATGCTCCTAATAAAAGGTTTGTCAATGACAACCAAAGGTCCAAGGTCATGGTGGCATGACATACAATGCTATGTGTCCAAAATGTGGTAGGGCTCATATAGGTCCATGTTTGAGGTACACCATGATTTTTTTGATTATGCTGAAGTGGGGCATAAGAAGGTTGATAATCCTCGTAATGAAAACAAGGGTGGAGATGTTCATCTAGAAGGCGGGGGTACAAATACGGTTTCTTTAGGGAGAGGAGGCCAACAAGGTGATGCCCCAAGGGATAGTTAGTTTTATGCTCTTCAATGTAGGCAAGGGGTTGATGAGGTGCCCGATGTCATCATCGATATCTTGAAATATTTGATTTTGATATATATGCATTGATAGACCCAGGTGCCACTCTTTCTTTTTTTTACTTCTTTTGTTAACAAGAAGTTTCATGTTGAGCCCGAATCATTGTGTGAATGTTATGAGGTGTCTATTCCCATTGGTGCATTTATTGTTTCTAGAAAGGTTTATAGAAATTCTCCCATTTACATAAAATACTGCCTTGTGATCTTGTTGAGTTGGATATGGTGGATTTTAATGTCATTCTTGGGATGGATAAGTTGATGCATATTATGCCTCTATTGATTGTAGAACCCATTGGGTTAAATTCGAATTTCCAAATGAACATGCACTTGTGTAGGAAAGTCTTGATGTGGTGATCAATGGTAGGTTTATCTCTTGCATTAAAATTCAAAAGTTGATCTCTAAGGGTTGTCTCTATCATCTTGTGAGGGTTAGAGATGTGGAGTCTAAAGTCCTCCCCATAGAGTTAGTTTTGATGGTTAATGAGTTCCTAGATGTTTTTCCTAGTGAGATTCCCAGTGTTCCTCCTGAAAGAAAAATAGATGTTTGCATAGATCTCCTTTCCGACACTCAAGCTATTTCTATTTCTTATTACCGTATGGCCCCGACGGAGTTGTAGGAGTTGTAAGAACAATTAAAGGATTTATTGGAGAAGGATTTTATTAGGATTAGCCAATCACCTTGGGGTGCATCAGTGTTGTTTATAAAGAAGAAGGATGGTTCTCTTAGAATATGCATTGATTACTGATAACTTAATAGATTCACCTTCAAGAATAAGTACCCTCTACCGAGAAATAAGAATCTACTTGACCAACTTCAAGGGGATAGTCACTTCTCTAAAATTGATCTTTGATCTGGGTATCACCAAGTGAAGGTGAAAGAGTGTGACATTCTCAAGACGGTCTTTTGGACTAGATATGGGCACTATGAATTTGTGGTTATGTCTTTTGGGTTGACCAATGCACCGGCTATCTTCATGGATCTAATGAATAGGGTCTTTAAACCCTACCTTGACTTGTTTGTGGTTGTTTTCATTGATGATATTTTGATCTATTCCCATAGTGAGGAGGAGTATGTGGCTCATTTAAGGGTAGTGTTACAAAAACTGAGGGGAGAGAAGTTGTATGTTAAGTATGAAAAATGTGAGTTTTGGCTAAAAGAGGTTGTCTTTCTAGGTCATATGGTGTCGGATGATGGTATAAAGGTGAATCCTAAGAAGACAGAGGTGATGAGAAATTGGCCTAGACCTTTGAACCCCATTGAACATTAGAAGTTTCTTAGGCTTAGCAGGTTACTACTGGAGATTTCTGAATAGGTTCTCTTCTATTGCTTCTCCCATGTCTAAGTTGACCCAAAAGAAGGCTAAGTTTGTGTGGACCGATGAATGTGAAAAGAGTTTCCAAACCTTGAAGGATAAACTTATCTCCGCTCCATCATATCTTTATCGAAAAGGTTGAAAGGGTTTGTTATGTATTGTGATGCCTCACGAATTGGTTTGGGGTGTGTATTGATGCAAAATGGTAAGGTGATAGCTTATATCTCTAGACATCTTAAGGTGCATGAAAAGAATTATCCTACCCATGATCTTGAATTGGCTGCCATGGTCTTTGCTTGGAAAATTTAGCGTCATTATTTGTATGAAGTGTACGTTGATGTATTCTCCTATCATAAGAGTCTCCAATATGTCTTCACTCAAAAATATCTCAATAGGAGGCAAAGAAGGTGGTTAGATCTTATCATGATTATGATATAAGTATGCATTATCACCTCGGTAAGGCTAATATTGTGGCCAATACTTTGATTAGGGTGTCTATGGGTAGCCTAGATCATGTTGATGATGGAGGAAAAGAGATGGCTAGAGAGGTCCATCGGTTAGCTAGACTAGGGGTTAGGTTGGAAGAGGTTGATAATGGTGGTGTTGTGGTTGTTGATGGTTCAAAATCTTCCTTGGTTGACGAGGTAAGAACAAAGCAAGATCTTGACCCTTCTTTTTTAGAATTGAAGGCCTTAGTGAGAGATGGCAAGGTGGAGGTTTTCTCCCAAGAGGGAGATAGTGCCCTTAGGTACCAAGGTAGGTTGAGTGTATCTAGTTTTGATGGCGTGAGAGAAAAGATTTTTGGCGAGGCTCATAACTCTGCCTATTCTATTTACCTCGGTTCAACCAAGATGTATAGAGATTTGAGGGATGTATTTTGGTGGGTAGGTATGAAGAAAGACATTGCCAAATTTGTATCTAGTTGTCATAGTTCCCAACAAGTCAAAGCCGAGCATCAAAGGTTAGGTCGCCTAGACCAAGATATTGAGATTCCCACATGGAAGTGGGACGAGATTAACATGAATTTTATGGTTGGGTTGCCAAAGAATAAAAGGGTTTTGATTCTTTTTGGGTTGTGATTGATATAATGACAAAGTCAACTAATTTCCTAATGGTTAAAACTATTTATGGTGCCAAAGATTATGCTAAGTTGTACATTCAAGAGATGGTTAGATTGCATTAGGTGCATTTGTCTATCATATCGGATCATGGTTCTCAATTCACATCTCACTTTTGGAGGTCCTTCCAAAGAGGTCTTGGTACCAGGGTAAAGCTTAGTACGCCTTCCACCCTTAAATAGATGGCCAAGTCAAAAGAACTATACAAACTCTTGAGGATATGCTTAGAGCTTGTGTATTGGAGTTTAAGGGTAGTTGGGCTGATCATCTCCTATTAATTGAGTTTACTTACAATAATAGCTATCACTCTAGCACTAGTATGGTTCCTTTTGAGGTTCTCTATGGTAGACATTATAGGTCCCCAGCTGGATGGTTTGAGGTAAGGGAAATGGCTTTGTTGGGTCTGGATCTGTTTATGAATTCTATGGAGAAGGTAAAGTTGATTAGAAAAAGATTAAAAACATCCCAAAGTCGTCAAAGTTCATATGCTGATATGACAAGAAGGGAGCCTGAATTTAAAATTGGTGATTAGGTCTATTTGAAGGTCTCTCCTATGAAGTGCATGGTTCATTTTTGTAAGAAGGGTAAATTGAGTCCAAGATCGGTTGGCCCTTATAGAGCATTAAGGAGGATTGGTAAGATGCCTTATGAGTTGGAGTTACCTAGTGAAATAGACTTGGTTCATCCGATCTTGCATATGTCTATGTTGAGGAAGTGTGTGGGTGACCCAAATGCTATTACACCAGTAGATGTTATTGAGGTTGTGGAAGACATTTATGAGGAGGCTCCAGTATAAATGTTGGATAGATAAGTGAAGAGGTTGAGGAAAAAGGATGTGGCTTCCGTCAAGGTCCTTTAGAGGACTCAACAAGTCGAAAGTGTTATATGGGAGGCCAAAATGGATATGGAAAAGTGAGATCCCTATCTATTCTATCCTACTCAAGCCTAAGATACTAATCCTAAGTCCTTTATGTGATTTCAAGTCTTATGTATCATCCCTTTTATTATTTGCATTCATTCATGTTTATGTTGACAAGTTCGTGGTGATTTTGACACTTATGTTGAGATTTTTGAAAATGATGTTTAAGTGCATTCTTGCATTCTTGTTGGGGCTGATCTCTTCATGATTATCCTTCTTATGTACATTTCTTTGACTTTCAAGGACGAATGTTTCCAAGGGGGATATATTGAAATGCCCTCAAAAAGTGACCGAAAATGTGTCTTAAAAGTGCCCATAATCGTAATGTTCATATATCTTCAAATCTGTGTGTGATATCAAAAATTCAACTTCATATTCTTATTCAAGGGGCAAAATTGAGTGGAAAATAGATATAACCCAAATTTTAGAAGACTCATAGGAAAAGTTGATTTTCATAAATTTTTAAATTCCAATAGCTATCCGTGACAGCCCCGTGACGCGGAGCTATCATGGACCTATATAAATTTGTCCTGTGCTTTAGGTCTGCGTCACAGACTAGACGCGGACCAGTGAATTTTGTTGCTAGTTTTTCTAATCTCGGTCCAAGGTTTTGGGTTCTTGGGCCTAAGTTTTTCTATGCATAAAAGCACCTATACTTAGCCATATCTCAACTTAATATCATACAAGACAATTCCCAATACTCTCTCCACCACTTAGGCAAATATTTTGCTCATAATTCAAGTGTCAAATCTCATTCCAGATCTAAGGATTTTATTCAAGCTTCAAGTCTCCATTCAAATCTTCTTCAAGAAAATCTCCAAAGTTGAGGTATGTAGGTTTCAACCATTGAGTCCTTTCACCCATGGTGACCAAGCTTCGTTTCTACATAAATTTCATGTTTCTAAGTTGATTTACTTATGGGTATGGGTCTTACTTATTATGAATTTGGCTATGAACTAAGTTGGAGTTCATAAAAGTGTGACTTTTTATGCATATATTGAGCTTTGAATTTATGATCTATCTTGAGATTTGATGAAAGGTTTTGATGTATATTGCATGAGGGGTTTACCAAGTGTTGGTGGGTTTATTTACTTCAAGTTTTCTTGCATGACTTCACTCTTGAATTGCATGAGTTTACACTAGCATTACACACCCGCTAAGTGTTTGATAAAATGTCCCTGGGTTTACACTAGCATTACACACCCGCTAAGTGTTTGATAAAATGTCCAGTTAGGGTTTCTTGAGTTATTGAAGGGCTAATGCATGATATATGAGTTATGTGACTTCATGATGATGAAAGAAAGGTATATTTGTTCTTATTTCACGAAATATATCTTTAGTGTTGTAAGTTGACCATAACTAAGTTGAGGGGTTGGAAACTCAAAAACCTTGGGAAAGTGGCAGACTCATTAACCAAGTTAAGGAGTCAGTAAACACATTGATGGGAGGTGGTAAAAAGCCATTAACCACGTTAAGGGGTTGGTACCTCAAACACCTTGATGGGAGGTGGTAAAAATCCATTAACCAAGTTGAGGGGTTGATACCTCAAACTCCACTAGGGGGTAATTTACCTTGGATTCCAAGTACTATGTGGTTGGGTCTATGATAATGGTCTCTTCCTACACATATACTATGCTTCTATATAAGCATGTTTTGCTTCAAGCATTGATTATGCATAACATGTTGCTAATACAATATCTCTTGCTTACGATTATGCATTTTGATTATGTATCCTATCTATTATTGCAATGCATCCTACACATTTAGTACATTCAAAAGTACTAACGCATACTCTATCCCTACATGAGGTTACCACGTAGGAACCGGGGCTCCTCAGGATCATCCTTATCCTCTCTGTGGCTAGTACTACCTTCTTAAAGCAAGTTTTGTGAGTTGTCAACTACGTAGACGATATCTCTTGTTCTTATACTAGGTACAGACTTCACTACCTATTTATATGCTTTTAACTATGAGGGTGTGCTCAGAAAGTTGTCTTAGCCCCCGCTCAATTCTAAGTTTAGAGGTGTTGTTGGACAAGCTATATATATAAATACTTGAGCTTGACTCTCTTTGACTCTTTTAATGTTTTATGATATGAAAGATTTCCCTTAGCCCCTTATCCTTATTTCTATTCTCTTATGGTTGTTTAATTGCTTTCGCGACCAAAGATGTGTAATGATATGTTAAGAGGCTTGTTTGGGGTCCCTTTGGGTTCCCCATTCACCATGTCACATCTAGGCCCCAGGTCTAGGTTGTGACAACAAGTGAGCCATCAACTAATCAAACCTCATCAATCAAATCAAACTCAACGCAATAGAACTCTACGCGACTCATATCATCACATCTCATCTCATCTAGACTTAGAGTACTCAAGGTGGGAACATTCTGGGGAGTTTCTTTTATCCCATAACAATCGCTTATGAGCTAGTGACTGTATAGCAATCACACTGATGCTGCCACATCCATTTTGTACTTGCTAGGTAGAGAACGATCAAAACCAAATGGAAATGTCCAAAATAGAGACGACAATCTATAAGTCCTCTATTGCTTCAAGGACTTCTAATCAGAGGGGACCTCAACATAAAGTGTTATCATATCCTAATACTCACCTACACTTGGCTACGTAGTTTGACAGTATAAGTCAAATTAACTCTTACTCTTTCGATGGTCAATATTCCTTACAAGACTCAATACTCATGAGAGAATCCATCCAACCGAATCATCTCATGTTAAATCAGCCTCATGATAGCACCCATAATTCAATCAGTCTCATAGAAACTCTTATCATCTCATCAAATAACATCTCAATTAATACCTCAAGGCTTAGAACAATCATTTAGGAAACAATCGAATAGACGAACCATTAGAGTTTATTTATGGATACTCTTGGGACTACTAAGTTCTATCAATTTGTTATCATTTTCACATCATAATCACCATTAACATATTCGAATCACGGCTCTAGACTCAATCTTTAAGTCAATTTCAAGAATTTGCCTATGAATTCTTCAGTCTACTCTCAAGCCACAGTCTTTCAAGTGATTAGAAAAGGACTTAGAATGGCTTAGGAAAGAGGTTTTTGATCCTTATTACGCTCAAAATAACCTATTCTTATTGTGTTTTTAGTTTAGGAGGGGCTGGAAATTATCATGAATCCCCCTCACGAATTTAAAAGAAAATTTTCACCTTGGAATAGTGGATCCGCAATGCAGACCCGTTGCTCCCATGTACATTTTTTCCAAAAATTCTCCGAATGCGTTTTTCAATACCAATTAAAAAAAATAAAAGATATAAGTGATCGTACGTGACAAGGGAACAACGCGCCTCTGCCGCACACCAACACTCGTTTTTGTTTTAGAGTAAAAAATTTTCTTTTGATTCGATCACTCTAAAAATTGATTGAGACTATTTTCCTACTCAATGTTTCATGTTGATCACATAGTTGGTCTTGGATTTGCAAACAGAGCATGGGAAGATGTGTTATGTGCATGTCTCTACTCTATGGGTACTTTGGTAATTTTTTCGGGCATTACATCATCTCCCACTTAGGATCTTTCGTCCTTGAATAATGAGTGAAGGTGGATATCAGGGCATGAATAGACTCAAACGCATCTCAACATTCACGTCTATCAATCAAACTCTCGACTCTTTCTTAATGATCAATCAACTCTATTCGAACTCAAGAATAGACAATCAACTTAAGAATAGATCAATCAATTTAGTTAAAGGGAAGGAAATTACCTTCAACATTCTCATCATTAGGGATGAATATGTGCGGATACTTTGCTTTCATCTCTTCCTCAGCTTCCCATCTAGCTTCCTCAACGAATTGATTTGTCCACAGGACTTTAACTGAGGCTATTTCTTTGGTTCTCAACTTATGAATCTGACGATCAAGAATTTTGACTGGAATCTCTTTGTATGACAAGCTATACTTCACTCCGATATCTCAATAGGGATCACTGAGGCAAAATCTCCTAAGCACTTTTTCAACATTGATACGTGGAACACTGGATGGATACCGTCTAATTCATAAGGAAACTCTAAATCATATGAAACCTTCCCAATACTCTCCACAATCAGATAAGATCCAATATAGCGAGGACTCCATTTCCCTTTCTTCCCAAATCTCGTGACACCCTTCATAGGTGACACTTTCAAGTATACTCAATCATTTACCTCGAACTGTAAGTCTCTCCTCCACATATTAGTGTACGATTTCTAGTAACTCAGTGCAGTCTTCAACCTCTCCTTAATGACCTTAACCTTGTTTATTGATTAACGGACAAGATCAGACCCTATCAACCCCTCTTCTCTAACCTCAAATCACCCAATTGGTGATCTACATCTCCTCTCATACAAAGCTTCATAGGGACCCATGTGAATGCTTAGATGATAACTATTGTTATATGCAAATTTAATCAATGGTAGGTGATCATCCTAATTTCCTTTGAAATCAAGAACACAGGCTCTCAACATATCCACTAATGTGCATTCTGCCTAGCCATTTGTCTATGGATGAAAGGTTGTGCTCAAATTCACTTTGGTAACTAATCATTTCTGGAAAGATCTCCAAAATTGGGAGTTGAATTGAGCTTCTCTATTCAAGATAATGGACAAGGGAACTCTATGCAACCTCATAATCTCTTGTATATATAACTTGGCATAGTCCACCATGGTGTTGGTTAACTTAACTGTTAAGAAGTGAACCGACCTAGTTATCCTAGTTATGATCACCCAAATTTTGAATCATGTTGCTTTCAAGAGCTTGATAGACTAGTAATGAAGTCTATATTGATCATCTCCCATTTTCATTAAGGAATGTCAAAGTTCTAAGCCAATCCATATGGTCTTTGATGCTCAACTTTATCTTGCTGGCAATTCAGGCACTTTGAAACGAATGCAGCAATATCCCTTTTCATTCCACTCCACCAATCAACTTCTCTCAAGTCATGTTACATCTTGGTAAAGCCAGGATGAAAGGAATATCTAGAGCTATAGGCTTCTACCATAATCCTTTCTCGAATACCATCAATATCTGGGACGCACAGTCTACTATGGTATCTCAACACTCCATCTTCCCCTTTGGAGAAGACCATCACTTTTTGTTTGTGGACAACCTCCTTCAATTGAAATATGGCAGCATCTTGGTCTTGCTTTTCTTTCACCTCTACACCTAAGGATGAAGCAGACCCATTCTGAAAATTAACATCTCCCTCATCATTCTCCTCAAGTTGAACTCTCGATAAAGTCAATTGATGCACTTTTTTAGCTAATTCCCTCTTTCCTTCCTTAACATAGGTTGTGTTACCCATTGACAACCTACTAAGAGCATCAGCAATGATGTTCGCTTAACCTGGATGGTAGAGAATGCTCATGTCATAATCCTAGAGCAACTCCAACGATTTTCTCTATCGCAGTTTGAGCTCTTTCTGACTGAAGACATACTGCATGCTCTTGTGGTTAGTGAACACATCCACATACACTCCATACAAGTAGTGGCACCAGATTTTAATTATGAACACCACTACTTATGATAGAGATCTATGGGCTCCAACATTCTAGGACCTTTGATCATTCCAGATTCTGGGCACTAGTGCACTAGCAGATGATGTCGCTGGCCTTGTCTGAAACCTATTACCATTCCCCTTCCTTCCAACCTCATGGCTGCATGTTTTAGCTTTCTTACTTTTGAACTCTTCTCTAATATGTTGCCTCTTCTCATCAACTTTTTGCACAAAAGTCATCAATCTCCAAATATCCATATCACACATAAGCATTGCCCCCATCCTATCGCTCTTCGGGCTTCTACTTAGCCCATCCACATACATTTCCATGCTCCCCCTCATATCAGTAACCATGTATGAAGTATATTGAGAAAGTTGAGTAAACTTCGGTACATACTCTTGAACAGTCATACAACTCTGTTTCAACTTCAAGAACTTTCTTACCTTAGCCTCTCTTCGTTCTCCATGGAAGAAGCACCCCAAGAAAGCTTCCTCAAACATTGCCTAAGTCAGCACTGGGGAATCCTCTCCTCTACCTTCGGCCATTGGTCGAACCAAAGTTTGGCTACCCTCTTGAGTTGGTAAGCAGATAGTTCAATTCTGTCAGCATCATCCACGTGCATCACTTGGAACACTTTCTAAAGTTCCTCCACATAGTTCTCAGAATCCTCAGTGGATCCAGACCCTGTGAACTCAGGCGGATTCATCCTCAAGAATTCTCAAACTCTTGATATGTCATGTGTATCCTATCTACCCGCTCCTTGTCTCATAACAGGTGTTGTGATAGCCTGGGCTAAATTTAAAATACCCTAGCATAGCTCAACATTAGAGACCTCATCTTATGGAGGTTGTTCAACAGGGATGGCTAGTAGCATGGGCTCCTCGTGTGTTTGAGTCTCGTGTGGCTTGATATTCTATCTGGCGGGATGTCCTCTACCTCTGATGGCTCTTCTAGAAGGCATAATCATAATTCTGCAATGTGCAAAGCACGAATTAGAAGAGAATTTTTCATAGAGCATAACTCTATAGCATGAGAGCATGAAAGAAGTGAAACAATTCCTAGATATCCTATAACCTCCAAATTATAGATATGGACCTCTTCACACTAATAATAAGAACTCTACTAGACCCAGCTTCATAGACTTCCTAGGACACTTGAACTCATGCTCTGATACCAAGTTTTTCACACCCAGGGAGGATACCTAAGACGTGATCTGTACCTAATGTCTATTGCTAATCCCAAGTGAACCACTTGGCCTCATCACAATCATTCAATCATTAAACTCTGTTAATCAGTAGAAGACATAAGAAAGTAAATGGGCACATCTATCTAATCTCAAGGCAATATAATATAAAAAATAAAAGTCTAGTACAAAGAGCTAGCCTAGCAAGTCTTAACAATCCATATTCGACTCTGGTCTATGAAGCCTCTATCACTATCAAGTAGAGCCAATGGCAGACCCATGGCTACCTCAATCAAAATAAAGCTAGTTAAGTCTAACTCTAAAGCAAGATAAAATCAATAAAATAAAACCTTCAAGGTAGGGGAGGCTCACTAATTAGCTGAACATCCTAGATCCTCAATGATGTGCTTGTTGACAATCTCTAATCCTTATATCTGCATCACAAAATGATACAGCATCAAGTGGTGTTAGTAAGTGGAATGTATGGTATGTAAAATACTTGAATGAAATCAAAACTAGTTGAATAATATGGAACAACAATCAACTCAGAATAATAACAAATCAACATGTCAAATGTCTATCTAAAGCAAGAATACAGAGTAGACAAGTGCCTATTAACTAATCAAATCTCATAAATCAAATCAGACTCAACTAAGTAGAACTCAACTCGACGCATCTCATCATATCTCATCTCATATTGACTTAGAGTACTCAAGGTGGAAACTTTCTAGGAGTTTCTCTTATCTTACAACAATCACTTATGAGCCAATGACTATACAACTATCACACTGATATTGCCACAACCATTCTGTACTTGCCAGGTAGATAACAAATCAAAACAAAAAGGACAAGTCCAAAATGGAGATAGCAATCTACAAGTCCTTTATTATTTCAGGGACTTCTAATCCGAGACATAAGGTGATGTGATGGTCCTAATCCTCATCTATGCTTGGCTACATAGTTTGATGAGTGCGAGTCGAATTAACTCTTACTCTTTTGGTGCTCGATACTTTTCTCAAGACTCAATGCTTATAAGATAATTCATCCAATCAAATCATCTCAAATCAGCCTCATAGAGGCACACATCATTCAATCAGTATCACAAAGAATCTCATCATCTCATCAGTCAACATCTCAATTAATACCTCAAGGCTTAGAACAATCATTAGAAAATAATCAAGTAGACAAGTCATTAGAGTTTATTTATGGAGACTCTTGGGACTATCAAGTTCTATCAATTTATCATCATTTTCACATAACAATCACAAGTGACATCCTCACATCAAGGCTCTAGACTCAATCCCTAAGTTCGTTCATGCATGCTTTCAAAATTATTATTATAAGGTTATGCAATACCTCATGAAAACTATTCAATTCAAGATAACAAGTTTATGATGCTCATCAACATATGAAAATATATGTAACTAATATTCTTTTCAAGAAAATAATCAAGAACCATGTATGTAGACTCATGAACTTTCAACTCACTTCTAAGACCATCTGTGGGGCACATGAGAGAACAATCTCATGATTTTAGTTTAGCCTTACATACTTGATATGATGCTATCAACAGTCGACATCAAGAATTTTCCTTTGAATTCTTCAGTTTACACTCCTCTCTTCTCTTCTCTCAAGCCCTAGTCTTTCAAGTGATTAGAAAAGAACTTTGAATGGCTTAGAAATGAGGTTTTTGAGCCCTTTTATGCTCAACATGACCTACTTTGATTAGGTTTTGAGTTTAGTAGGGGTTGAAGATTGTCCAAAATGCCCCGCATGAATCTAAAAGAACCTTGTCACCTCAGAATAGCAGGTCAGCGACGCGGACCTATCGCACCCATGTACATTTTTTTTCAAAAATTCTCCTAATGAATTTTCCAATCTCTGTCAGAAAAATAAAAACATATATAAGTTCTTGTACTTGACAGGGGCACAACGCGCCTCTGTCACACATCAGCACTACTTTTCATTTTGGATCAAAAAAATTATCTTTTGATCTGATTGCTCTAAAGATCAATCGGGACCATTTCCCCACTCATTGTTTCATGCTAATAGCATATCTGGTCTTGAATTTGCAAACAGTGCTTTGGAAGATGCATTATGTGCATGTCTCTACTCTAGGTGTATTTTCATAATTTTACTATTTGTTACACTACCCATCCCAACTTTTACTAAATTTTACTTACTTTATTTGTTCTTTCTCAATACTTATGTATTCAATTAATTTTTAGTAAGTGGTGATAAATTAATAGTCCCATTCTACATAGCTAGAGGAGTCTACCACAACACATTGTTCCTACATATAAGGAAAACAATTCTAAACAATTTCCTTTTCGGTTAATTCTTTTTTGAGAAAATATTAGAAAACAGTCGCGCTATGTTTTTAAACATAGGGGTCAGGCTGCATACATCCGACCCCCTTACTCCGCAAGGGGCGGGAGCCTTTGAGGCACTGGGGTAATGTTGTTGTTGTTGTTGTTTGGAAAAAATCCAAATCTCATTCAAAGTGGGAAAACTCACGAAGAGATAGAAACTCAACAATAAATAAATAAAACTAGAGATAACTCAGTTCTTTGTAATAACTTCCTTCATTGCTGATCTCAATGAAATCACAAAATGGTGGTTGGTCGTCATTCAAAATAATTAACAAAAATGAGAGGAACAAGAAACAACACACTCATCATAAAAGAGAATTTTTCTTCTTCCATTCAATCACTTCCTAATGAGTTACTTATCAAAATTGTTGTCAGAGTTACTTTTACTTCTTTTAAGAATTATACCAATAGTAAGATAAAGTATATATTTATTTATTTACGCATAGACTAGCTTTCGAACATGTGTGTTGGACGTGCATCCCGTGCAATGCACGTATGTCCTGTGCGAATTAGTATAAATATTATAAAAGAATTCATATTAGTATGTGATAAGTTACATAGAAATTGAAAAGAAAATACTAAGCTAATGAGTTATTTGTCGAAATTGTTGCCAGAGTTGCTTCTACTTCTTTTAAGAGTTATATCAATTCTAAGCTAAGGTATATATTTATTTACTTATGCATCCTTTATTTCTACGAATCTTTCACATGTAGCAATTTTTTTCTTAACCGATTGATATTCTAGTTGTAAGGTTTTTAAGGAAGTCTCAAATGAATGATATGTATGTCAGAATGCAACAATGGCAGACTTCCCGATAGAACCTTCGTGGGGGAAGCAAAACCAGGAGAAAATAGACATACTAACTTCTTTCATAGAGTTTTGCAGAGAATGTAGAAATTAAAAAGCTTTATATAGAAAGGGCATGGTAAGAATTGATTTTATGTACACTTTTATGCTCTATGTTTTTAATTTTCAATTTTTTTTTTATGATTGGTGAATCAATATTCTTTTCTGCTTCTTGTAAAGTTCTCTAATGGTGATGACTATATATATAACTCAGTAATTAATTAGTCTAATTGTGAATACTAAACTTTCGTCAGATTTTTAAGTTAAAATTTGAAAATTTTGCCAATAAGTGATTCTGCATCGCTTTGTTTCTAACTTTATTTGTTTTCATGTACAAACAATTGTGTACAACTGCCATTAGTCCCAAAGATGGACTTATGGTAAACATTATGATACTTGAAAATGGACATACAGAAGGTGCAATGTACTTAGACAGAAGCCCACCGGCATATTTTCTTCACCAGGGTTCTGGATCCGGACTTTCAAATTGGATAATATACCTTTAAGTTACATTGCTAGTGCTCTTTTTTTGTTTATTTAGTACTCCGGTTCCATGCTATATTTTACTAACGTATACATTTCTTTACTTGTTTAGGGTGGAGGTCAGTGTGAATGCATAAGGGATTGTCAAAATCGTAAAAATACGAAAGCAGGTTCTTCCATAAAAAATGAAGAACCAAACTAAATTTTGTGGAATACTTCATAATTCTCCCCAAGAAAATCCAGGTGAAGTAATATTTTATTTCATAGCTTCTCATTAATTAATATTATTACTTTTTTAGCTACTTAATTCTTAACATACAAAAAATGTTGGAATTGGCATACTTTTACAATTGGAATAGAGTACAGGTGAATTACTGTGATGCATCCTCTTTTACTGGGGATGTCAACGAAGTTGATCCAGTAAGTAGACAAGGAACAACAAGTTTCATACATATCAGTGTAATTGATTCATTTCTAATTTTTGGAAATGCCAAATATATATTAGGAGATAGAGTTATATTTTAGGGGAGCAAGTGTCACGACCCAAGATTAGGGCCTAGACATGACCGACAAATGGGGAACCTTAAGGAACCCCAAACAAGCCTCATAGCATATCATTATACATCCTTGATCGCAGAAGCCATTAAAATAACAATAAAAAATAAGCATAGATAAGGGAAATTGGGACTAAGAGAACCTCTTTCATATCATAAGCAACAAGAGTCAATAGAGTCAAGGCTCATAACATATATGCACCATATGTCCAAGAACACCTCTACTAAATGGAGGACTCATCAACAAGTTTGACAAAGTCGTACTAGCCACGTGGAGGAGGATACTTAAGTGGGGCTGGTTCCTACGTAGTGACATAACATAGGCATAGATTATGCGTTAATATATTTGAATGTACACTAAGTATGTGGGATGCAATACTAGGAAGGGATAGGTAACATAATTGAAATGCATAATCATAAGCAAAGGATAGGTATGACGTCAATGCTTAAGGTAAAAACATGCTTGTAAATCATGAACAAGGAATGTAAACTCAATATAGGAAACATACTCAAACCTCTTTGTACAAACCTTCATGAAATGGGCCAAATGACCCCCACTTACCTTACGGTATAACCTTTTTGGAGAATGTTATCAATACCCCTACCGTACGACATAGTATTTTTGGTAGGTAGCATAAGACATCCCGTACTTTACGATATCATCTTTTGGGTAGGAAACATGATTCATTCTATCTTACGGCATGACCTTTTCAATAGAATGTCCACACCTTATGATATGATCTTTTCAGTGAAAATCTTTAGTCTTCCTACCTTACAGCGTGGCCATTTTCGTGCGATGTCCATACCTTATGATATAATCTTTTCGGTAGGCACAATTAGCTATTCTACCTTACGACATGACATTTTTGGTAGGGTGTTCATAGCTTACAATATGATCTTTTTAGTAGAAATCATTAGTCACTCTACCTTATGACATGACCTTTTCGGTAGGAATCATTAACCACTCTACCTTATGGCATGGACTTTTTGGTAGGAATCATTAAAACTATCTCATCAAACCATTACATTCTAATAGTCAATAAAGAACTCCTCATTTTCCTAATCACACAACAAACATAAGAACCCAACAATCTACATGCTACCCTATAGGTACCTTCCCATGAAACAACTCATATAGACATCCCTCCCATCATCATGAAGTCATTATATAATCACCATAACACCATTTAACTCATAAAACGTGCATTGGACCATCAATTTCTCAAGAAACCCTAGATGGACATTTTATTAAACACTTGGCGGGTGTGTAATGCTTGTATAAAATCATGAATTATTTTATAGAGATGAAATCATGCAAGAAAATCCATTGTAAAACTATCAATCAACACCTTGCAACACCCTCAAGCAATATACATCAAAATCTCTTATCAAATCTTACAATAGATCCAAGATTTATAGCTCAAATGTAGCAAAATAGTCATAACTTTACATAGCTTTAACATAGTGTGCAGTGAATTTCATAATATGCAAGACCTATTTGTAAATCAATTTTAAATCATGCAATTTGAGTAAAAAGAGGCTTGGTATCATGGGCGAAAGGAACCCATGAAAGAAATCCACATGACTTATCTTGGAGATGAACTTAATGAAGATTAGAGATGGATACTTAGAGCTTGAAGAAGAATCTTGAAGGAGAACCTTAGCTTTGGATGAGGGTTTGAGACTTGAATTTGGGAGTGAAAATATGGCTAAGTGTTTGAGTGAGCATTGGGAAGCATTTAGGTTGATATGAGGGTGAAATAAGGCTAAGTATGGGTATCTTAAATTATGGGAACCCTTAGGCCCAATACTTGAAAGTCTTGGACCGAAATCGAAAAAGCAAGACCAAAATAACTCAGCGACGCGGATTACTCACTGGAATTTGCATTTCTTCACAAATGAGTTCTATGAAAATGCGCATAAATTCTTCATCCAAACTTGAAATAAGGTGAAACCAAGTGTTTTGGAAAGATAATTCAAAGAGCTTTAATTTTTTTAGTCATGGGCCACCCATTTCTTTGTTTGCTAAAAGATATGCCTCTTTAAAGTCAACCCTCCTAAATCGCATTTTTGTGATTTTTGGATTTTTATACGGTTGCTCTAAAATTAGGATTAGAACCTTTACCTCGTAATTTTGATCACCTAAACAAGAATATGATGTTGGACTTTTGACATCATGCATAGATTTTGAGATATATGGAATTCAAATTTTCAGGCATTTCCGAGGCACATTTTTAGGCACTTTTTGAGATCGTTTCAATATGTTCCCCTTGGGAACATTCGTCCCCGAATGTCAAAGAAATGTACAAGAGAAGAGTAATCATAAGGAGATCATCCCCAACAAGAATGAAATAATCCACTTTAAAACACCATTTTCAAAACCTCAACATAAGTGTAAAATCATTATAAACTTGCCAACTTAAACATGGATGCATGTGAATGACATAGAGCTGAAACATAAGACTTGGAATCATAGAAAGGACTTGGCATGTAACCATAAGGTTGAATTGAATGAAATAAATACAGATATTGCTTCTCCATGCCCGCATCGGCTCCTGGAGAAACACATACAAATAGACGACTCTTCCAAAGGGCCTTGACGAACATTACATCCTCACCAATCAACTTCTTCACTCATCGACCCAATATCTCCGTTGGGAACTCCTTCTAAGGCAACTTATCCTCTATATCATCGATAATCTCAAAAAATGCTTTAGCACTAGAGTCACCAACATGTCCCATCAACCTAGAAGCATGACGAGTCGGACTAACCAAACCCCTATCCATAGCCAATCCCCAAACTTATGCAACCTTACCAACTTCTCTCTTCATCCTATAAGGACTCACAACTATAACTCATTTGTCAACCTTAACTACACCTATTCCACTTGTCGCCATGAACTACCGTCTTCCCCTTGGGAGACTACCTCCACTCTACCATCTTTCCACCTAAAACTTCCAACTCTAATAAGCCGGAATCAAGGCCTTGCTTAATCTAGATCACTCCAACCAAAGAACATTTGGAACCATCAAGAATACTATACCGCCACTCTCAACTTCCTCCAACCTAATCCCTCAATCTATCCAAACAATGGACCTCTCAAGTCACCTCTTTGCCACCATCATCAACACATGCTAGGCTACTTAGAGCTAAGCTACTTAGAGCATCAACCACAACACTAGCCTTACCGAAAAAAATAATGCATACTCATATCGTAATCCTTAAAGAATGCTCACCACCTTCTTGTTATCTTCCATTCTCACCTAGTATAATTAGTAACAATCCCCTCATCATCCAAGATTTGCAACACTACCTCAAAATGATTCACAAGCTCTAAATAAATTGATGCACCACCACTAGAGACCACCACAACACATGTCAAGGTAGCATTTTAAGACCCTATTTATGAAACCCATAAACTTAACTGGTTCATAAGTCAACTAAACAACTCCAACAATACAAAAATGCTCACCCTTAGTCTAGAAAAGAATTAAAATAACATTTAGGTACATCACCAACCGTCATCCTCATTTAGAGACAAAACCCAAAACAGAGATCAAGCCTAGAGAAGTGACTAACCCATTGTAGTTAACCAAATAAACTGACCATCCTCAACTATCCTATCATAACCTTATGGGTCCTACACTCATTGAGAGCATGATATGCATGTAGCCATACCACCTCAAGACCTCTAATCCATCAAACCAAATTCAACCAAGATCATAAGATAAGACCTTATGCAACAAGAACATGGAGCAAATCTTACAAGCCCTTCCAGCATCAGTAGTCTCACATAACTAAATCTTACTAACAATTAATAAAGACTTCCAGGATGTCAAAGCATGCATAGTAAAATCAAGGAAAATCTCTAACTTACCGTTAGGATCATCGGGCACCACATCCTCTCCTTGCCTTCTTTGGAGAGCATAGAGCAAATCACATTTTGGAGCACCCCCTTGATCAACATCACTACCTTTACCCTTGTTTTGAGTACATAGGCAATCCAAGATTTTGTGGTCCATTTCACCATACCCAAAGCAAGCACCCATGTTCATCCAACATGTACCATCATGTTTCCTTATACATTTTGGGCATCTAGGATGAGTCACTCCATCATCTACTTGGGGCCTTAGGTTTGCCACCCCACCCCTAACAACCCTCTTGCTTGGAGCATCATCAGACTCTAGACCTTGGAAGCCACCATATAATCGAGCCCTCTTGGCCTCACTACTACTCCTTTTCCTAAACTTCTCCCCTTCTATTTTCTTAGCACAAGTCATTAAGCGGGATAAATCTATTTTCTAATTAGCATAGTAGACCGGCATTCTTCACTCACCAAGTCAGAAAGACCCATTATGAACTTGTTCATTCTAGCCCTTGGGTCGGCAACCAAGTGAAGAACATACTTAGAGAGTTTGTTAAACTTGAGAGAATACTCCCTCACACTTACTAATCCTTGTCTCAAATCATAAATTCGATAAATTTGGCTTCCCTAATCTCAAGAGGGAAGAACCGACTAAGAAAAGCCGCCTTAAACTCCTCCCAAAGCACAACATTTTGGATTCCCTTCTCTTCCTTCCATTCATTGTACATATTTGTGCTACCCCTTTGAGTTTTTAGATCGCCAACTCTGCCTTATCTTTTGATCTAATACCTATGATGGTCAATACCTTATAGATCTCATCAATAAATTCTTGTGGGTCCTCATCCACCTTTGACCCATAGAACTCCGGTGGGTTCATCCTCGTGAAGTCTCTCACCGGAGAGGTCGGTGTAGGAGCATGAGGAAGTTGGGCCCCTTGATTGACTTGGTTAGCCACAACATGTGCAAGTAAGGTGAGAGCATCCCCAAGCTCCGCATTGGTTGGTTGCTCCTCGGGAGTGCGGGCCCTTCTTTCTCTTGTGTTAGGCATGATTTAGCAAAGAACAATCATTTTGGGGGGTGGAAATAACCTTACTTCAATCCTATAGCACGATGTTGACCATAAAGAAGTTAAACATTTCCTAAAACATCTCATAGCCTCCTACTCATAGTTATGGTGCACAACACAACCATGAATAAGACTCTAATCGATGCGGTGTG
>JAOTQJ010151391.1:0-31612 GCA_025642045.1 Solanum sejunctum
GTTACATACATGAATACCAAGATACATGTATTCCTTTTTGCCAAATAAAGTTCATGAGGTGTTCCATTTCATATGCACTTTATTATTTATGTAACGTACTCTTTTCACTATCATGTTGTCCTGTGTGATTATTCACATGTCACATGTTACATGTATACAGTCTTACAGATCCAATATTATGGCCACCAAAAGAATTATCTCAAAGGTAATTGAAAGATACAGTATACAGTTTGATGGGTGCAGCCCGAGAGAGTTCAATTATGAACCTAGCATAGGGATGATCCCGATACAGTTACCACTGATCAGTTGGTCATAAGACTACAGCTGTGCACAAATTTTACAGTAAAGGTAAAGTGATATAAAGAACGTAAAGTACATGATTCCGCAGAATAACTAAGGGTGGTCCCTGATCTTCCACAGATGCATGTTTTCATTTGAGTTGTTACTTTATATATAGTATATCCTACCATACATACTCAGTACATTATCCCGTACTAACATCCCTTACGGGGGACATGCATTTCATGCTGCAGGTGCAGGTGCTAGTAGATTTCCCCAATAGGAGTAAAGTATATTCAGCTACTGTATCAAGCTCCAGGTTGCTTCGGAGCTTTGTACATGTCTAGAGCTAACATGTTTTTATTGCACAGTTTATTGAGGTGGGGCCTATCCCGACCCTTGTTAGTTTTTTTTATTTAGTGGCTTTGTAGACTATGTAAAGCACAGTGAAGTCATGTCTCGCACTTTAGACAGCGTGGCCCCAATGGCCTAGTTATATGTATTTCCTTTTGGCTTGTTATCACTGTTTATCTACTTAAAGGCATAACAAATGTAGAAACCCCTTATAAAATGTATAGAATGCATATAGTTATAGGTTGGTTCTCTCGAGCCTTATTGGCAACAGGTGTTGGTCCGCCCTATGGGACTTTGGGGCGTGACAAATCAATCCATACACATCAAAATCAAAGATTTTTAACATATTGATGATGACATCGGATACCTCATCAACCCATTGCTCCGATGGAAAGCATAAAACCTATTATGCCTTGGGGCACCACCTTGTTGACCACCTCTCCCTAGAGGAACGGTATCTGCACCTTGTGGACGAACCTCCTTACCCTTTTTGCGGTTATGAGGGCAATCAATCTTTTTTTACCAACTTCCCCACATCCATAACATGCATTTGTGTCTCTCAAACATGGGCCCCCATGACCCATACAACATTTTGAAAAGATATTACTAGGAACCACACCACCAACACCTTAGGCCCTTGGGAAGTTATTAGCAAATCCCCTATTAGAAGCATGAGAAGACCCTTGGCCTTGATGGAACCTACCCTTCGACATCCTCATTACTCCTCCTATTCCTTAGCTTTTCCTCCATTTGTTCAACATAGGCCATCAAACGGGACATATCCATGTCACTAATAAACATAGCAGACTGACATTCCTCACTTACCAAATAAGATACATCCATCACGAACTTGGTCATTCTAGACCTTGAGTTAGCACTAAAGTGGGGAGCATATTTAGAGTGTTGATTGAACTTGAGGGCATACTCCCTCACACTCATAGACCCTTGAATCAAATTCATAAACTCTATCAATTTTCCTTACCTATTTTCGAGTAGGAAGAACCAGTTAAGAAAAGCTACCTTGAACTCCTCCCAAAGCACCACATTATTGATTCCCTTCACTTCTTTCCATTGATTGAATCAAATTTGTCCTACCCATTTGAGTTGGTAGGCCTCCAACTCCACTTTCTCCTCTGATCTGACATTCATGATAGCCAATGCCTTGTAGACCTTATCAATAAATTGTTGAGTGTCCTCATTCACCTTTGATGCATATAATTTCGGGGGATTTATCCTTATGAATTCTCTCACCTGAGTTGCAGCTTTAGGAGCACGAGGGGCTTGTGCCCCTTGATTGTGTTGATTAGCCACAATTTGTGCAAGCAAAGTGCGAGCATACCAGAGATCACCATGAGTTGGTTGCTTCTCAAGTGTGTGCGTTCTTCTTCCTCTTGTGTTAGACATGATCTAACATAGCAAAGAACAATCATTAGGGGAAAAAACTTACCTCAAATTTTATAACATGACATAGAATAAGAAGAAGGGAAACATTTGTTAAAATGTCTCATAGCCTCTTACTCATAGTTGTGGTGTATAACGGTACCATGAATAAAACTCTAATCGACATAGTGTGTTGGATGCCGAGGTCCATTAACAACCTACTACTCTAATACGACATACAGAACTCGAAGGGACCCCAAGCAAGCCTCTTTACACATTGTTACACATCCTTGGTCACAGAAGCAATAAAATGATAATAAGAGATAGTAAATATGGCTAACTGGGGCTAAGGGACATCTTTCATATCATAAACATCAAGATTCAAGAGAGAATCTAAGCTCACAACATATACATAACATGTCCAATAACACCTCTAACCATAAAACTTAGCGAGGGTGAAGACAAGCAACCGGTCTCACCCTTATAGTCAAAATACACGATAAAGAAGGAGAGTCATAATACATTGCATAAGAATATAGGCATTGTCCCCGAAATAGAAGACTCAACAACTAGCTATGAGAAGTTGTACTAGACGTGTGGGGGTGGATGATCAAGTAGAGCTCTGGTCTCTACATGGTAACATCATATAGGTATAGAGTATGTGTTAGTACATTTGAATGTACTAATTATGTAGGATGCAATACAACAATAGATAGGCAACTTAGTCAAAATGCATAGTTAGGCAATAGATGAGCATATAAAAATATAGAACATAATACGTGTGTAAGAAGAGACCGTCATTATAGCACACATAGTTTACCAAGGTACAAACCCCTTTAGTTGGTTGGTTGATCATTAAACCCTACCACCCATGGTGATTAAGGTATTAAATCTTCAAGAAATATATATCAAAACCCTCCATCAACTTTTATAATGGGTCAGATTCATAGATCAAAATATGGTGAAACAGTCATAATTTAATAAAACTGCAACATAGTTCATAGTCTAATTTATAATAAGTAAGACCCATAAGTAAATCAACTTGAAATCATGCAATCTTAGTAAAACGAAAGCTTGGATATAATACGTGAAAGGTACCCATGAAGTAACTCACATACTTAGCTTTGGAGAATTCTTGAAGAAGATTGGTGATGGAGACTTGAAGCTTGAATAAGAACCTTAAGACCAGGATAAGTTTTAGGACTTGAAATTTTGAAAAGCATGATAACAAGGTGATGTGGGTGCTCAAGAAGCTAAACTTAGATTGAAATGATGTTTCTACTTCATAGCTGAGCCAACTCAATGAACTCGATTAGTTTCAGTTGAACGCATATGACAGTTTAGCATTGTATAAGCAAAGGGTGAAGCTATATCATGACGGTCACATTGAGCACTATCATTTCGTGGCAGGAGACTTAGTTCTATTATTAAATTCAAGGTTGAGGCCATTTCTATCCCTCCTCTCCAAGAGAAACCCCTATCTGATAACTCTTCCTTTTTTTCAATCACTATTCTAGTGACCTTGTCACTATGCCGATGGAGCTTTTTGGCACTCCTTAGGCCCAATATTTGATTTTAGCTGATCTTTTACATGAAAACACTCAAAATAAATGTTTCTTGTATGTTTTCTCAAATTTATAAAAAAGTTCCAGATGGGTTTTTGCATTAATTCTTAGAATGGCGTTTCCAACCCTTCATGAGTTAGGGAGTTTCTAAAAACAACTATTCTTAAATGCCTAAACAGTGCTTGAAATGGACCATTTAATTATATTTTAAAACTGATACTGGGATACTATTGATAGATAGTTGTCACTCTCGTCTGTGATTCAATTATCAACATGCTTTAATCACCTTGCAAATGCCACTATTCGGTCTATGAAGTATACACTGTTTCATCGAAAAATGGTTTGGGTAGTAAAACTCTACACAGGAATCTGGATTAAAAATTGATAAAATGGGGTTTCACAAATATATATATATATATACATATATATATATATGTATTATGTTCTTGGGCTGAAATTATCATTATGCTAATAAGTTCAAAATTGGGCCGGGTTGCCAAATTCTTAATTGGGTATAGTGGTGTTTTGACTGGAGTTGGGTTGAATTAGTATTTTTGGGAATGTATGTTTCCAAATTGGACTATCACCGTCACGTGTTGGCTTGTGCATTGTGAAATTGTTTATACTTGTTGACTTGGATGTTAGCTAAAATTTAACAAGTTAGACATGTGTTAAAAAATGTTTTGGGCTACAATGTTTTAAAGACAGCATATCCTATAGAACGAGGATCTTTTGCACACCATGGTTGAATCCATGCACCGTAATTGCCCCTCGTGGATGGATTCCTATGACTAGAAAATTTTCAGTTCAACAAGACCAACAAATTTATGGGTCATAGTTTAGACTATAACCTATAAACAGTGTTCATAGTCTTGGATCCTCCAAATATAGTTTCTAATTCTGCAATTGCAACCTTAGTCTATGACCTGTAGTTCAATCCATGGGTCATAAATAGGGCATGTTGTTGCATTTCCAGTAATCGAATTTATTGTTCCCCGTTTTCCTAGACTACCTTCAACAACCTTTAGTTCACTCTATGGCCTGTAAAAATGCTTTTGCAATTTCAATCTATGAATTATTTCTACAAGGCTTTGACTTTGTTGTTCATATTTTTAGAGTCATGTATTATTAGGTATTCTTATATAAGGTAAAACGTACCATGGTTAGAGATTGCACGATGAGCCAACTGAGTTAGAGCAGAGTGGATCAATAGTGTTGCTTGATGTCTATCCTAATGAGGGTGTCGAGCTGCGACGTATATGAGATCTATCCTGTCAGAATGTACCAGCTTAGACCCTGATTACCACAACACAGCCTTATCAATTCGATGAGGAAGGTTCTATACAGAGCAACTCAATATGCTTCTCCAACTAAAGGGAGGATCCCGGTGTTGCTCCAATAGTCGTTATGGCTATGGTTTAGAGCACCAGTATAGTTCAAAGTTTGATTTTTAGACAAGTCATTCATAGGACTAGATCATGTCTCTGGCTATCCTAGATTTTGGTGTGTCAAGGAAATTTGTTCCATCTACTATGATGATATTTTGCAGGATGACAGAGCCTTGCACACGAGAAATACTTTTTGAGAAGCCCTAAATTTTGGTATTCGGGCTTTGTGTAGTACCAACCAATAGTGAGATATTTACCAAGTAAAAACTCGAATGGAAGGAAGAACTTTCATGGAAGTACTCCCCAGCATTAGTCAAATACTTCTACGCACCTTATGTTGCAACTATTATTGAGGCCACTCCCAAAATGGCTAACCCATGGCACAGTATCATCTGACCCTAACATTGGTCAGATACATCATTGTATATCATTTGGAGGACACTGTACGGAGATTCTTACTTTATCTTGAGTACTAGTCCCTCATATCTATAATAAAGTTCTACTATAGAGTTGTACAATTGATGTCGTTGTCAAGATATATAACCTAACCAAGGTTAGGATCGAACTCACAGAAAGTATGTAGATTCAAGAAAATTAGCAAGTTTGTAATCAGAATAGCTAACCAACTTAATTCCCTAAAGGGAGGGTGGTTTGAAAAAATAATGAGTAAATAAAACTAACTATTACAAGAGAAAAGTCAATATGAAGAGAAACTAGGCATTGTGTCTTCCATGATTCGCCAACACAGTATCACTGAATAACTAAATTCTTTTCGAGTGTGTTGCATGCAGCATGGTAATTTATGTTCACAAAGCACTTAGGTGGAATATGAGAGGTGAATGTCACTATGCGACTTGACCTATCATAATGTTCATTACAAACCATTATCTATTAGTCAAAGAAGAACCTCCTCTTAGCCCAGTTTGCTTGATTAGATGAGAACACATCAATTGAATCCTGTTAATTAATCTCTTTTCCTATTCATTACCACCTTGGTCCAGTCAGTATCACTATGTGAGTTCTAATGTTGGCCACCACTGGAAAACATGCAAAATGAAGAGAGTTAATTAATACATGCATATGCACATTCCAAGAATTGTGAATTATTCGACTTTAGTTTGTTAATTCTTCATCGTTCCCACAGCCCTAGTGGTGGATTTAGTTACTCATGCTATGTGTAGATGCAGAATTTATGAATTGAGAAGACATAATTAAATACTTACACCATAGAATTAAGAACAAGTAATCCAACTTTAATGAGAATCACAAGCTTCAAGATCAAATTAAATCATAAGTGTTCTCAAAGATTCTCCACTATGATCTTACAATTTTCTCTCTAAACTACTGAGTTCTCCAAGTACTTGGCAAAAAACTTGTTAAATATAACCTAAAAAACCTATTTATATTAATTAAAATTCAAGTTCTAAACAAAATATGAGAATTGGTCAACACGGCATACGAAAGGTCTCTTACGGGTCGTATTGCATTCAACAACCCGTAATCAGGGTCTCATACTTCAGCTGCTAGAAATTTAAACTTCAACTCTACGACACTGCTTTATGACTCGTAAAGTGGTTTATGACCCATAAAGGGGGTTTCATTTTATTACATTCCTGCAAGTCTAATTCTCTGATCCATAGGGCACGAATCTACTTCTATGACTCGTCTGCATGTTCATACAATCAACTTTAGAAATGAGGCCCTCAGTAGAAATCTTCACAAAACCTCCATAAGGCCCGTAGAATGATCTACAGCCTATACAAGGTCTCGTATAATAGCAAAAACAACAACTTCTGTAATTTTTCCCAAAATCACTGCTTACCTGTAATCTTGCAAATACAAACACAAAAACCAACAAACATCGTATTGAAAATACACAAAATGCCACATTTTGAGCATTAGAAGTGTTGTATTTTGGCAGCAGATCAACGCCCTCAACTTAAAATTGTTGCTTGTCATCAAGCGACAGACTCAATCTGTATAGATAATAAAATAACATACAGACCTCACCCTAATGGCATACATCAAATATATCTCAAACTCAAATACCCATACGAACTTTTCAAAACAAAATCAGATAACTATCTAGCAAACCACTAAAAACTATTACTTGTGATAACACAACTATGACAAGCAAGGGATTATCAATAGTCCATAAGAACTAAACAAGTCTAGTGCTAACAATGCAAGTGCCCTCTTAGAAATAAGTCTCATATTTGACCCTTAATGATGTTTTTATGTTTAACTTTGGGACTATGCAAAATCACTCACTTTGAACAAATAGTCATGCATAATGACTAATACCATAGGCTTGTCCCTATAATTATGACTCAGACCTTTAACTAACTGGACTTGGATAACTTTAGGACTTTTGGGCTTGTAACATAGGCTCAGAGGGCTTTGGTATGATATTATGGGGAAAATAGTGACTAAAGAACCTCCTTAACATTGAGATTTTCTACAGACACTATTATTTTTACCTTATTCTCCTTTTTTCCTATTTTAATCGTTTTTGGTTGCTTTCATCTCATTTTTTCAGCTTTTTGCCTTGTTTTTAAACTTCATTTTGCATTTATATCACTACTAAGGCATCACATATTTTTCTTGCACCCAGCGCATTGTATTTATTTTTTTCTCCGTATCACTAACTGACCCCCTTATTTTTGTGTTTCACCCATACACTAACCACCTTTAACTTAGGCTTTCTGCCTGTATTGAGGTGCACAATATCAGTCCTTAGATCCATGGCTACTTTTGGTAGAAAATTACGCACAGTTACACCTCTCTATTAGAGGATAAAGTGGTTATTGTCAAATATAAAACCTAACCAAGGTTTTGGTCGAATCCCACAGAGAATACGGATACTTCAAAATTTATTCATTAATAAGCAAGTCAAGTATTAAGAAACTCAATTCTCTTAAATTAGGAAGGGGGGGGGGGTTGCAATGATTGATAAGAAATTAAACTAAACTAACTAAACAATAGACAATCAATAATGGAGAGTAACTTGGGAATTGTGTTCCCCATGATGCTCCAACTCAATATCCCCATACAACCTGATTCTCGACTAGAGTATAACATGTAGGATGGTAATTTAAGTTCACTAAGCCCTTTGGTCAAAGGTTTGAGGCGAATTTCAATATGTGACTTGGTATATCTCCATAGTGTGCAATACTAACTGTTACTCATTGTCCCAGTCAACTCCCTATTGGTCTAGTTCTGTTGATTAGATGAGAACACATCATCAAATCCTATTAACCAATCTCTTTTCCTATTCATTACCACCTGGATTCGAAAGGTAATACTAGACAAGTGGTAATGTTCACCACTACTAGAAAACATGCAAAATGATGAGAATTGATTAATACATGTAACAAGCTATTCAAAGAATTACAAATTATCTGAGTTTATTTTTTTATCTTCATGATTCCCACAACCCCAAGTTGGGGTTTTAGCTACTCATGCTATGGGTAGATGAAGAAACTATGAGTTGAGAAGACATAATTGATCACTTACCCAATAGGATTGAAGAACAAGCAAACCCAAATTGTATTGAGAATCATATGATTTAAAGATACAATAAGTCTACAAGTGTAATCGGCGACTTTGTACAATAGGTCTTTATGACTCATAACTGGGTATATGAGTTGTAATCGGGGTCTTATGTTCAACTCTTGAGATCTTGGACTTCACAGCTATGGATCCACTTCACGAGTCATAGACTGATCAATGACTGTTATTTGGCTCTCGTAAACTTTATCTATATCAACTGGTCCTTCACTGGATCTCACTAGAATTCTTCGTGAATCCACTCTATATGACTCATAAAGTGATCTATGACTCATAAACATGTCTCACTAGAATGTTGGATATCTCCATGAAACCTACTCTAAGACTTGTCGAATTCTCTATGACTAATAGAGGGTCCCATAAACCTTTAAAAAGCAAGAAAAGTCTGCAATTTGCCAAAAAACCATTCCAACTTACTTTCCTGCAAAATATACTCTCAAAAACAGATAAAAAACCATAAATGTCACATTGAGAACAGATAAAATCCTAAGTTTTAACCATCAAAAGTGTTGTATTTTGATAGCACGTAAACACCCTCAACATAAATTTGTTGATTGTCCTCAAGCGATGAATCAATTAATATACACAATATAGCAACACACTAACCTCAACCCAATGGCATATACCACATACAATTCAAATTTAGGTATCGATACAAACTTTTCAAAAAAAGATCAGATAGCTATTTAGCAAACAAAAATACAATAGTGCAATTGACAACAAAACTATGACAAGCAAGGGAATATCAATAGTCCATAATTACTGAACAAGACAAATGCTAATAATGCAATGCAAGCGCCCCTATAGAAAGAAGTCCCATTTTTTACACTCAGTAATGATTTCAAGTTTAGTTTTGGGACTGCGCAACATACTTACTATTAGAAATGATGTTCATGCATAATGACTAATATCATAGGCTTGGCCATATACTCATGACTCAGATTTTCAACCAACTGCACTAGGATCACATTAGGACTTTTTAGTCTAGGCTCAAGGAACTTTGGAATAGAATTTTTGAAATATAGTGACTAAATGGCATTTACCCTCACTCATTAGAAATACTATTACCAAACTCCTAAACATGCATGGTTGCCATTTAATTACTAATCAAAAATTTTTGGTGGACACAAATTTTCAAAATAAAACATAAAAACATGTTACACGCCATAAGTATTAGTACTATATGCTATACATATTATCTAAACATTCTAAATGTCCAAGTTAAATAGAAATTAAATATCCACTTGGAAAAAAACACAGGTAAGTAAACCTCGGGGTCAAAATTTACAGCAGTTATGGACTATAAGGTACTTAAAATTCACTAAGGCCCATAACTACCCACTACCCATCGAAAAGGTTATGCATTGTCCTTAATACACAAAATTAAGTAAGAATAGAATAAGTAGTGATCAAAAAACATTTGGCACCTAGGCACCATAGTCCACCCTAGGTTACATCCCAAGCAGCGCCAAGGTATGGCTTCACTTTTTGGCCATTTAGTTTGAAAGTAACTTTATTTTGTTCCTCCAATTCAACGGTCCCATGATCAAAGACCCATGCTACATGAAAGGGTCTAAACCATCTGGATTTGTGCTTCCTGGGGAACAACTTTAATCTGCAATTAAATAGTAGAACTAAGTCCCATGGTGTGAACTAGCAGTTTTCTATGCAGCAGTCATGTTTCATCTTCATTCTTATACAAGGTTGAGCTTACATATGCTTTCAATTGAAACTCATCAAGATCATTGATTTGGCTCAATCTAGAGTAGAGGTATCACTCAAATCCAGATTCAACTTCATCAATGCCCACATTACTTTATGCTGAAGTTCCACTTGCAAATGACATGCCTTCAACAAGTTTATATGGGAACATGCCTATAGGGGTCTTGAATATAGTCCAGTTTTCCCATAATGCATCATCCAACTTTTGAGACCAATCTGTTCAGTTTGCATTCACAGTCTTAGATAAAATTTGTTTAATATCCCTATTTAATACTTCAACTTGCCCACTTATTTGGGGATGATAAGGCATCGCCCCCCTATGTTTCACTGCATACTTTTCAAGAGGAGCTTTAAAAGATTTATTGCAGAAGTAAGAACCTCCATCACTGATGATAGCCCAAGGAGCACCAAATATCGAGATGATGATCCTTTTTAGGAATGTTATGACACTTTTACCCTCATTATTAAGTAGAGCCACGACCTCCACACACTTTGATACATAATCCACAACTACTATTTATGTCTTTCCACGTGAGCTAACAAATGCTCCTATAAAATCTATCCCCCACACATCAAACAATCAATCACTAAAATAAGATTTAGAGGGATCTCATGCTTGTGAGTAACCCCGCCCTCTCTTTGGCACCTATCATAAGGTTTGGCATAGTCATGGTTATCTTGCTGGATTGTGGGCTAGTATAACCCAAATTGTAAAATTTTGTTGACTGTTCAAATCCCACTATGATGTCCACCCATTACTGATGAGTGTCATGCCTCATGTATACTTGCCATTTTGACCTCAGGAACATAGGGACAAATAATCCTATCAGCACATACAAGGAATAAGAATGGGTCATCCCAAAAGAACTTCCTCACATCATGTATAAACTTACGATGTTAATGTGTTTTTATGTCGGGTGGCATGACATCACTCACCAAGTAATTTGCATAATCTGTAAAATAACGTATAAGATCATGCAATGCATCCAACACTCACTCATCAGGAAAGGAATCATTTGTCTCCAGTCCATGATAATATTTCATCAATGACCTATCTTTCAGTCTGGATAGGTGATCAACAACTTGATTTTCTGTCCCTTTACTGTCAATGACATCAATGTTGAACTTTTGCAAGAGAAGCACCAAGCTTATCAACCTTGGCTTCACATCCTTTTTATCTATCAAATATTTATGTGCCGAGTGGTCTGTATGCACCACCACTTTTGCTCCCACAAATACGATTTGAACTCTTGGAATTTGAAGACAAATGCAAGTAACTCTTATTATGTGACAGTGTAATTCTTCTAGTATATATTTATGTCTTTCCTTGTATAATATGTGGGATGCAATACCTTCTCTTTGTGCTATCCCAATAGCATACCTAGAGCAACCCCACTTGCATCACACATGATTTCAAAGGGCTTGGACTAGCTTAGAGCCATAATAATTGGTGCTGATATTAACCTCTTCTTGAACTATTCAACAGCTTGCATACATGTATCATCAAACACGAACCTAGTATATTTCTCTAATAATTTATACAATGCTTGTGAAATTTTGAGATGATACTTTGCTAATTTTTCATATTACTCTCATCTCAAATACACTCTCAATTCTCTCAAAAGCCTCCATCAAAACCCAATTGAGGGGTATCCCTCAATCAAACTAGGAGGTAGGATGTGACCATCCTCTAACCTATCAAGGGTTTTGTGCCTTGGTAACCTATAAAGGGGTTTGTACCTTGGCACTAGGTTGATGGGGTGGCATCATCACTAACCTATCAAGGGGTTTGTACCTTGGTAACCCATCAAGGTGTTTGTACCTTGGCACCTAGGAGATGGGGCGACATCATCACCAACCTACCAAGGGGTTTGTACTTTGGAAATCTAGGTTGGTCTTTTCTATACATATGCTATCCTATATAAGCATGAGTTACTTAAACTTTGATCATACATGCAATATTGTTATATTAAGCCTATTGCCTGTTGTTATGCATTTTGATTATGATGACTATCTCTTGTAGCATTGCATCCTACATACTTAGTACATTCAAACATACTAATACATACTCTTGCCTACATGATATCACCATATAGGAACCGGAGTCCCTCTTGAGCATCCTCCTTCATGTCGCTAGTACGACCTTCTCAAGATAGTTGGTGACTCCTCCATTCTGAGACCTAATTTGTGAACTTTTACAATATATAATACATTATTGTCCTTTATGTATTGATCTTGTTAACTAGGGTGAGTTTGGATACATGTCTTGGCCCCACTCTTATCTATGTAGTAGAGGTGTCATTGAACAAAGCTATGCGTTTATGCTATGAGTTGATTCTATTATATCTTGATCCTATGCTATGACAACTTATCCCTTAGCCGTTTGCCCTTGTTCGATTCTTCAAATGACTTTTAATTGCTTCTACGACCAATGATGTGTAATGATATGCTACGAGGCTTGTTTGGGGTCCCTTCGGGTTCTCCATTCGCCTGTCATGTCTATGCCCTAGGCTTGGGTCGTGACAGTATTGAGAATCACAATATTTAAAGATACAACAAATCCACAAGTGTATTCTCCTCTCCAATATTTTGTCTCTAAGTGCGAAACCCTAAAAAGTACTCTAGTGGCGTCCTCTCTAATGTGTTCTCTGGATAATGACTTATAAATTGCTATTTACTGTATTTACAAGTAAGTCCTAATAAATTAGAAAAACTAGTTGGCGACTTTATACAATAGGCCTTTACAACTCGTAACTAGCTTTAGAGTCATAATCAGGGTCTCATGTTCAGCTTTTGCAATATTTAAATTCATTACTACAAATCCACTTCACGAGTCATAAACTGATTGATGACTCAATTTCCGCTCTCATAAACTTCATCTGCATTAACTAGTCCTTTATTGAATCTCACTAGAATTCTTCATGAAACCACTCTATAAGACTCATAGAGTAATCTATGACTCGTAAAATGGTCTCTTATGGCTGAACTTCAGATCTTCAAACTACACTAGAAATCTCCACAAAACCCACTCTATAATTCATAGAATCCTCCACAACTCCTAGAGGGTCCTATAAACCTTCAAAAGAACTAGAAAATTTTGCTATTTTCCATAAAATCATTCATACCTGCTTTCCTGCAAAACTACTCACAGAAATAAATAAAACCCATAAATATCGCATTGAATCACACAAAATCCTATGTTTTATGCATCAAATGTGCTTTATTTTTACAGCATATCAGCAGCCACCCTTATTTTAGGCTTTTCCCCTCAGTCAAGGTACACAATGTTCAAGGAGGGACCTGGGCTAATGTTAGGATTTTACAACTATCAAGGCTAGGTTAATCATGTGTTTAAATAGAATAGGTACATGTCAGGCTCAAATATTAGGAACAAGGGATTATATCATAATTTTGGTTGGTCATATTAGTCTAAGTGGACTACTTCAGAATAATGGCCGAAGATCCTTTCCCAATATGAATAATCTACAATCTAACTTAAAGTAATAGGGCATACTGTGAATCAGCACAAAACACATGAATCTATCAAATTATGCTCACACTCACATGGAAATGCATACATTATCAACAAAGGACTCTCGGATCATGCTTTTAATCTAATTATTCCCTCACTTATTAGAACAGTTATTTTAACACACCTAAACATTCATGGATGCTATCTAAATACTAATCAAATCTTTTGGTGGGTGTCATTTTTTAAACAAAATACCAAAACATACTTTGTATCACAACTATTTATATGCTATAAATAATACCTAAACATCATAAACATGCCATACAAAATGCAAATATGCATGGGGAAAAGATCACAGGCAAGAAAACCCCAGGATAAAAAATTGAAGTAGTTATGGACCTAAGTTACTTAGACTTCATTGATGCCCATAACTACCCACACCCCATTGAAAAAGATGTGCGCACCCAAGTGCTTGTGTTCCTTGGGTTGCCTCCCAAGTAGCGCCTGATATATTATCACGGCACGACATAGATATATTGAGTGCTCTGACTTTCTCAAGATTTTATTATCCTTATTGACAACTGTAGCATGTTCTAGAGTACTCCATATTATTTGGCTCCATCCTCTGCCCATTAGTATTCTTCAGATCCAATGTTATGGTGCGTATCATCAAGCCTCTTTAAATCTAGCCTAGTTAGATGATAGTAGTCTTTACTGTCGATTCAGCTGTTTCATTACCAAAGAGTGTTGTTCAACTTTCTTATTTATAATGTCAATGTTGGACTTAATTTCGCTCAAAGTCTCATCTTGTTCGTCTGCTTTTCTTAGCAACTGGTCAAGCATCTCCTCGATTTTAGGATTCCTAAATCCCATATCAAGATTGTGGGGGGCACGTAATGGATAATCCCATTGCCATCCTTGGCCTATATACTTGGTCTAGTGGCTTTACGAAATGTCTCCTCACTTGGTTAGCTCTTCCATATACTTCATTAGTATCTCCGGATTGGCTTTGTTACAAATACACCTCTTAACGATCTTCACATTTAATTTTGCATTGTCAAAGCTCATACTAGTAGTATGGTCAACTGGATATCTATTTGTGGGTTCCCTCATATTGTTTGCCTTTGGCACTACATCCAACTTCTTAATAATTTCAATGAATGATTGGTCTATGAACAAACCTCCCAAGATGGTATCAGCACATGCTTGACTATTTACAGCTACAGCTCAATAGAAGCTTTCCACCAGGACATTCTTTGCAATTGTATGATCCGGTACATTCTTTAAGCATCTCTTAAACCACTCCCATATGGCGAGGATTGAATCACCAAGATATTATGCAAAGTTGTTGAACTAGTCCTCCAACTTGAGCTTCTTTGTTTAAAGAAGTACCTTGCCATGAAGGCCCTCTACAATTCTACCTAATTGGTGTTCGAACAATGTAAGAGTTAAAATATCCATAATGTTGCATTTCCTATAAGTAACAATGGGAAGACACGATGTCCTACAACATCCATAAATAGTTTTTGTGTTCATATTACACTCTTACAAATGAATACCATATTGTGTAGGTGGCTATGAGGATACTCCATCACTAAGTGGCTATGAGGATCCTCCGATGGTAAGCCTACAAATAGCCCATGGTTCTACAACATATGAAGCAACCCACTTGATACTATAAACTTTATGTCTACCAGTAGTGGTAGCAACATAATAGCTCCAGTCACCACCATAGCCATAGGATTCAACCTATACTGATTGCCTTGGTAACCATTAGCGTTAAAATCCTGAGGCTGTAGAACATTATCCTTTAGAGGAGATGGGTTCTCATTCTTAGCATCCTCATTATTATTCCTGTGCAAAGCTGCATTGGCCACATTATTAACGTTGTATTAGGCCACTCTTCTCAATGTTCCATAGATCTCTAAATCAAATGGAGTTAGGAGATTACCTTGACTTTGAGTGTTGGTCATACACTACACCTAATACTCAAAAAAGAACAAAAATATCAAACAAAAGTAAAATAAGGAAACTAAGGATTAACATTCCAATTACTACTGAATTTACTAAGTCTAGTTGTATCCCCCGGCAACGATGCTAAAATCTTGATGTCTCCCAAGTTACACCTCCTTATTAGAGGATAAAGCAGTCATTATAAATATATACATAACCTAACCAAGGATAGGATCAATTCCGCAGAGAATACGTAGACTCAAGAAAATTCACCAATTTTTAATCAAAATAGCTAACCAACTTAATTAGCCAATGAGAGGGGTGGGGGGTTCACAAAAATCAATAAAAAAAATAAAAACTAGCCAGCTATTATGAAAGAAAAGTCAATCTAGAGAGAAATAAGGGCATTGTGTCCCCATGATTCCCCAAATCAGTATCAGCAGATAACCAAATTCTTTTCTAGTGTATAACATGCAGGATGGTAATTTATGTTCAACAAGCCCTTTGGTTAAAGGTGAGAGGTGATTTCACTATATGACTTGGTCAATCTCCATAGTGTGCATTACTCACCATTACCTATCAATCCTAGGTCAACCTCCCCTTGGCCCAGTTTGTTTGATTTGATGAGAACAAATCAACTGAATCATGTTAATAATCTCTTTTACTATCGATTACTACCTTAGTCCAGTCAGTAACACTAGGCGAGTTCTAATATTAGTCATCTCTAAAACACATACAAAACAAAAAGAGTTAATTAATATATGGATATATATATACACCTTCAATGAATTGTCTATTATCCGATTTTACTTAGTTAGTTCTTCATGGTTCTCACAAACCTAGTCATGGATTTAACTACTTATGCTATGTGTAGATGCATAAATTATAAGTTGAGAAGACATAATTAAACACTTACATGTAGAATTAAGAACAAGTAGTTCAACTTCAATAAGAATCACAAGCTTCGAGACTAAATTAAACCACAAGTGTTCTCAAAGATTCTCCAATATGATTGAAATGATCCCAAAAAGTGCCCAAAAATATGCCTTGAAAGTGCCAGGAATCGTAATTTTCATATATCGAAGTATCCATGTGCAATATCAAAAAACCAACTTCATATTCATATTTAGGAGTTAAACATTAGGGGGAAGAGGGTCTAACCCTAATTTTAGAGCAAACAATTAGCAATTTCGAATTTTCATATCTTAGGCATAAGTGTTCCCGAACATGACAATACCTATACTTAGCCATATTTCACTCTCATATCATCCTAAACATTCCCTAATACTCGCTCAAACACCTAGCCATATTTGCACTACTAAATTCAAGTTTCAAAACCTTTTCTGAATTGAAGGTTTTCCTTCAATGATCTTCTTTAAGCTTCAAGTCTCCACCTTCAATCTTGACCAAGTTCATCTACAAGCTAAGGTATGTATGTTTCTTTCATGGGTCTCTTTCACCCATGATGCCCAAGCTTCCTTTTCCTAAAAATTGCAAGATTTAAAGGTGATTTATTCATAGGTATTGATTATTATGAAAATCACTACACAGTATGTTTGAGCATATTATATTATGTCTGTTTTACCATGTTTTGAGCTATGAATCTAAGATCTATTGAAAGGATTGGTGAAGAGTTTTGATGTTTATTGCTTGAGGGTGTTACCAAGTATCTATTGAAGCTTTTACATTGAATTCATTTGATTTCACTCTTCAATTGCATAGTTTTACACTAGCACTACACACCCTCTAGGTGTTTGATAAAATGTCTGGATGTGGTTTCTTGAGGAATTGAAGGCCAAAGCATGAGATATGATATGAATGACTATATGATGATGAAAAGAGCTTGTGTATATGATATATTCTATATAAAGTGTTGCACTAGACCATACCCAACCCAGTGGGGCTAAGAGGCCAGATAACCTGGATGGGGGTTTGTACTCATTAACCATGTGAGGGGTTTGTACTTCGCCTCTAGGGTGATAGGTGAGATTATCACCAACCATGTGAGGTATTTGTACCACACGACCTAGGTGATGGGGTGAGATCATCATCAACCTGCTAAGGGTTTGTACTTTGAAAATCTTGATTGGTCTCTTCTACACATATGATATCCTATATGAGCATGAGTTGCTTAAGCATCTTTTACTTAAGCATTGGTCATACATGCCATAATTTTATGTTATGCCTATTAGCTGTTGTTATGCATTTTTATTGTGATGCCTCTCTTGTTCAATTGCATCCTACGTACTTAGTGCATTTAAATTTACTAACATATATTCTTACCTACATGATATCACCATGAAGGAATCGCATCCCAAGATGATCCTTCTCCGCCTCCATATGGCTAGTTTGGTACTACTCAATCTAGTTGGTGAGTCCTCCATTTTGGGGACGTTTATCTAAATTTCTCTTATGTTTTATTGATGCAACCTTCTTTGTATTCTATTTTGACTATGAGGGTGAGCAAGTTGCTCTGTCTTGGCCCCCGCTCTTATCTAAGTAGAAGAATTGTTTCTTGGACATGCTATTTATCTATGATATGAGCTTTGACTCTTTGTCTCTTGATTATGATATTATGCAAGCTTTCCCCTATTCTTACTCTTTATGTCCTTTATATTCTTCTGCGACCAATGATGTGTAATGATAAGTTAAGAGGCTCATTTAGGGATCCTTCGTGTTCCCCATTCGGCGTGTCATGTCTACCCCCTCGGATTGGGTCATGACAATCTTGGTATTAGAGCACTAGGTTGATAGATCCTCGGTGTCCAACACACCTTATCGATTAGATTCCTATTCATGGTTGTGAAACACGCCATGACTATAAATAGGAGGCTATGAGGCATTTTACAAAATGTTTCCCTTCTTCATGTTCTAAGCCATGCTATAGATTTATGGTAAGTTTTCCCCCCTAATGATACTTATTTGCTATGCTAGATCATGCCTGACACTCGAGAAAGAAGGGCTTGAACTCCCGATGAAAAGTTCCTTTCCTAGAATCTTGACTAAAATCCTTAAGAGCCAGATTAGTTGTGGGACTTGAAATTTAGGGTAAATATTACTCTAAGTGTTTGAGAGAGTATTGGGAAATGTCTTGTATGATATGAACATAAAATATGGCTAAGTATTGGTATTTTTACGCATAGGAAGACATTGATAAAAGACCCAAAAGCCTTGGACCGAACAAAAAAATTGGCAACTTTTTAACACTGGTCCACACTGTAGCCGCGTCGCGTTAAGGGCATGGATTATCTTTAGATAAGGAAAATTTTGTATTTTGAAATTGTGATTCGTTTTCTCTAAATTGGTGTTAGACCCATTTCCTACTCAATTTTGCCCTCATAATAAGAATATGAAGTTGGATTTTTGATATGAGGCACGAATTTTAAGATATGTGAAAATTATGATTTTGAGCACTTTCAAGGCACATTTTTGGGAACTTTTTGGGGTCATTTAAGAAAGGTCAATAGAGTCCAAGGTTTGTAGGGCCTTACAGAATTTTGAGGAGATTTGGTAAGGTTACATATTAATTAGAGTTGCCCATGGTTAAGAGTATGGTTCATCCGGTCGTCCATGTTTCTTTTTCTAGGAGGTGTGTTGGTGACCTAAGTACCATAGTGCCCATGGAGATTGTGGGTATTGTGGAGGATAACTTGACCTATGAAGAGGTTCCCGATTGTGATATTGGATATATAAGTAAAAGTTGAGGAACAAAGATATAGCATCCATCAAGATCCTTTGGAGGAATTAACAAGTTGAAAGTTCCACTTGGGAAGTCAAAAACAAACATAAAAATGCAATACATGTACCTCTTTCACTTTATTAAAGTCAAACATAATAAATTAAGTCCCATCTATTGTTTGAAGTCTTAAGTTTTAGCCTCCATGTCATTTTGCATGCATTCATGTTTATGTCAACATGTTTATGGTAATTTTGACATTCATGTTGAGATTTTTAAAATGATGTTTAAGTGCATTTATTGCATTCATGTTGAGCTGAAATCTTCATGGTTACTACTCTTATGCATGTCTCATTAACTTTCGGGAGCAAATATTCCCAAGGGGAAGCTATTGATACGCCCCAAAAATGTGCTTTGGAATGCCCATAATTGTAATTTCCATATATCTCAAAAATTGAGCATGATATAGAAAATATGAATTCATATTCTTGATCAAGAGGCAAAATTAAGTGGGTTATGGGTATAAGCCAGATTTTAAAGGACTTGTAGCGATAAATAATTTTTGCTAATTTAGGAATTCGAAAGAGCATCTGTGCCCTAGCCGCGATCTGCCAGAGGGAAAGATCAGTATTATTTCTTCCATCGCATTGGGTTCGCATTACAGAGTAGATGTTGACCAGTATAACTTTTTCCTTAATTTTGTAACAACCCCCAAAAGTGCCCGAAAATGTGCCTCGAAAGTCCCCAAAATTGTAATTTTCGTATATCTAAAAATCCATCTACCATTTTGAATATCTGACTTCATATTCTTGTTCAGAGGGCAAAATTGAGTAGGAGCTGGGTCTAACCCAAATTTTAGAGCAACCGCTGCAAAATTTAAAATTTTGAAGTGTGAAATTCCAGTGTGTAGTTCGCGTTCTTGGCGCAACACGCCTCCATGTTATTTTTGCCTAGTTTTTTGGTCTTGTCTAAGGCCTTTTGGTCTTGGGAGTAAGCCTTCCCATGCGTGAAAATACCTATACATAGCCATATTTTTCTTTCATATCATATAAGACATTCCCAATACTCACTCAAATACTTAGGATTATATTTCTCTCAAATTTCAAGTGTCAAAACCCTATTGGATCTTAAGGAATTCAACCAAGCTTCAAGTCTCCATCTCCAATCTTCATCAAGTTCATCTCCAAAGCTAAGTATGTGTGTTTCTTTCATGGGTTTGTTTCACCCATGATGCCTAAGCTTCCTTTTTTTTACAAATTGCATGATTTAAAGTTGATTTATTCATGGGTCTTGTTTATTATGAAATTCACTACACACTATGTCAGGGTTTATGAAATTGTGATTGTTTTACTATGTTTTGCGCGATTAATCTTTGATCTATCTTTAGATTTGATAAAGCGTTTTAATGTATATTGCTTGATGGTGTTATCAAGTATCTATTAATGGTTTTACATTGGATTTGTAAGCATGCTAACACTCTGGAATTGCATGGTATTACACTAGCATTACACACTCACCAAGTGTTTGATAAAATATCTTTTTAAGGATTCTTTAACTTTTGATGATTAGTTTGATTTATGATTCAAGTGACTGTATGATGATTATGAGCTTTATAAATATGTGTTTAAATCATGAAAATATTGATGATGTTGTAGGGCCAGATTAAGCTCCTTTCTTAAGATTATACCTCTTCTGAGCATTTGATGTTGGTGTTAATGAAAGGTTAATATTGATGATGACCCATTCTTATGATTGATGTTAGGCTCACAATTTGAGGTCAATTATGTTGAGAGCTACTTGTTCCATTTATTTCATGTTATTAAAATATGATTATCTTATATATTCCATGGGATTAGACTTAGCATCGAGTGGACTAGAGGCGAGTCCCAAGTTAGAAATACGTGCCGCTGTAGGTTAAGGGATTAGAGGCGAGTCACCAAAACTCTAAGAGGCGAGTCACCAAATCTCCAAGAGATGAGTACCCTAAATATGAGGGCTTGATCCGAGTACCCGAGTCCAAGAACTAGAGGCAAATACCCGGTTCAAAAAAGGCTTAGTGGATCCACTTAGGCATTAGGAGGTTGACCTTGGTAAGTAACTTCCCCCTTTCCTCCAATGTGGTGTTCACATCAAGATTTCAAGTTGTAGCTTGCTTGGTCTTATTTTATGTCGGTTGACGTTTCTTCCCACACTATGTATTACGAACTATACAAGTTGACTTGGATTGTAAGCATGGTTTTTTCTTCAAACATCATTCATGCATGTCATATTGTTAGTATGTTATTCATTGCTTATGATTATGTATTTTGCTTATGATGCTGATCTATTGTTGCACTATATCCCACATACTTAGTACAGTCAAACGTATTAACGTATACTATACGGCTATATGATATCACCATGTAGGAACTGGTGTACCATTTGATCATTCTCCTCCTCCATGTGGCTGGTACGATTGTCTCTCAAGCTTATTGGTGAGTCCTCAATTCTAGGGATGTTACTTATGATCTCTTTTTATACACTAAAGCTATTTTTTCATTATTTATATATTGACTATGAGAGTGAACTCGATTACTTATCATGGCCACCGCTCTTATCTATGTAGTAGAGTTGTTGTTGGACATGTTATGTATCTATACTATGAGCTTTGACTCTCTTATTTATTTGATGTTATGATAGGGAAGTTTACCCTTAGTCCCAATTCTTTAGTTTATACTTATCTTCCATTGCCATTTTAATTGTTTCCCTGACCAATGATGTGTAATGATATGCTATTAGGCTTGATTGGGGTCCCTACGGATTCCCAGTTCGCTAGTCATGTCTAGGCCCTAGGCTTGGGTAGTGACAAAGATAGTATCAGAGCACTAGGTTGTTAGATCCTTGTAGTCCAACACACCACATTGATTAGTCCTATTCATGGTTGTGTCGTGCACCACAACTATGAATAGGAGGCTGTGAGACATTTTAGGAAATGTTTCCCTTCATCATGTTAGATGTCATGCTATAGAGTTGAAGTAAGTTTTCCCCCCTAATGATTGTTTTTTACTATGCTAGATCATGCCTAACATATGATAAAGAAGAGCCCGCTCTCCTGAAGGGCAAGCGACTCATGGAGAATACCGGGATGCACTTACGATTTTAGGTCAAGTTATGTCTAATCAAGCCAACCAAGGGGACCAAGCCCCTCATGGTCCTACTTCAGTTTCTCAAGTAAGGGAATTTATGAGGATGAATCCACTTGAATTCTATGGATCTAAGGTAGATGAGGATCCTCAAAAGTTCATTGATGAGGTCTACAAGGTATTGGCTATCATGGAAGTTAGATCGGAGGAAAAGGCAGAGTTAGTGGCTTAACAATTCAAAGGGGTAACACAAATATGGTTTAATCAATAGAAGGAAGACAAAGGGTCTGAGAATGTTGTTCTATAGGAGGTATTCAAGGCGCCTTTTAATGATCGATTCTTTAGTCTTGAGCTTAGAGAAACTAATTTGGTGGAGTTTATAAACTTGATACAAGGATCTTTGAGTGTGAGGGAGTATGCCCTCAAGTTCAATCAACTTTCAAAATATTCCACCCAATTAGTGTGCGATACAAGGTCTAGGATGAGTAAATTTGTGATGAGAGTATTCGACTTGGTGAGTGAGGATGAGGTAGCTGATATTCCTAAGTGTTTTTCTAGACTAGGGTTGAATATTTGAGTATTGTTAGAATTGTTTAGTTGACTTATGCACCGGCTATGTTTATGGGTTTCTCGAATAGGGTCTTAAAACCCTCCCTTGGCTTGTTGGAGGTGGCCTCTAGTGGTGAAACATTGATTTATTTAGGGCCTGTGAGTTATTGAAAGGTAGTATTGTAACTCTTGGGGATGAGAGGTTGTTTGCTAATATGATAGGTGCGAACGAAGGATAACAAGAAGGTTGTTGGAATTCCATGAGGGTCATGACAGTAGTGTGCAACATTTTCCCTAGTAAGACTAATGTTTTGGTCTATGCTCTAAGTAGCCTAATGTGTGTTGATGATGGTTGTAAGAGGTGACTTGAGGGGTCCATCATCTGGCTAGATTGGGGGATTGATGTCACACCCCAAAGTCATATTAGGGCGGACTAGCACCCATTGCGGATAAGGCTCGGGAGAACCAACCTGTAACTATGCGCTTTTTATACATACTATAAGGGGTTTCTATATTTAACATGCCTTAAAGCAGATAAATAGTGATAATAAGTCAAAAGGAGTTGTATATGACTAGTCCATTGGGGCCACGGTATTTAATGTACGAGACATGACCACACTTTACTTTACATAGTCTACAAAGCCTTTAAATAAAAAAAGACGTCTGATAAGGGATAGGATAGGCCCTGCCTCAACAAACTGTTCACTAAAAGCATGTAAGCTATAGACATATAAAAAGCCCCGAAGTAACTTAGAGCTTAGTAACAGCCACTGAATTCCTGTACTTCTACTGGGAGATCTACTAGCACCTGTACCTGCAACATGAAATGCAGGTCCCCTTTAAGGGACGTCAGTATGAGATAATATACTGAGTATGTAAGGCAGGATATACTATATATAAAGTAACAACTCAAATAAAACTATGCATCTGTGGAATAAGAGACTAACTTTGGATATACTTTGGGATCGTATACTTTATGTTCTTTATATTGCTTTACCTTTACTGTATAGTCTGTGCACATCATAAATAGTAAATGACTAAAAAATTAGTCATGAAACTGTATCAGGTTCTTCCGTTGCTAAGTTATACTCAACCCCTCGGGCTACCCCACCTTTGATAGGATCGTCCCTAGCTAGGTTATACTCAACCCCTCGGGCTACCACCTATCAGAAACTGTATACTTTATCTTTCAATTACCTTTGAGATGATTCTTTTGGTGGTCATAATATTAGAGCTATAGGACTATATACGTAGCATGTGACATGTAGATAATCACACAAGACAACATGACAATGAAAAGGGTACGTTACGTAAATAATAAAATGCATATGAAATGAAACAACTTGCGAACTTTATTTAGGAACAACTCATATAACTTGGTAGCCAAGCATGTATGCAGTTCCAAAGGTGACTATCTATGGAATCATATGAACATGTACAAGAGTGGAGACATGATTAATAGTTGTGTCGGAGTTGGTGAATGCCTTTATGTACCAAGGAGAGAGCTATGTTTTATGCCAAGTGATACGAAATCAAATAACCTTACATACCTCATCATTGGACCTTGTTACTATCTCAAGATAACCTTTCCTTCCTCTAAATACTTATTTACAACATAGTAGGTGATAAAACTAGCATTAATACCCAATAGATACACCTTGGCATCCCAATCACATAAGAAAATAATATGTGGGCAGCAAGCGGGTGATTATAAACCCGAGCCTATTCCTTTAACCTTTCAGCCCTTAATCATATTTTCTAATACACATTAGCATGAACACAGCATATACAACATATTTTAATGTCATAATAGTCTTACAACAGACCACAAAGCACAACACATCACAATTCCACACAATCTAAAAATGGACAGCATAACGTTACCTTCCTTCGCTACATTTCGACGCCGACAACTCCAAACTTATTCCAACTTTAACCAAATTCTTCCAGCAACATTTACACATATAAACAGACCTAAAACAGTCTTGTAATATCACTTAAGATGTCATGAAGAACGTGAGCTAAGTTCCTTATATACAACAGCCCGCAAGTTCCAATCAACATGACACTTAAGACAACTCGATAAAATGCGCTTGTTAAATGAAACCAAAATCAGGGCTGCAACCTTAGGGTGATTTTTATAACTCCAACCATGTTAAGGAAACCAGGATGTCTTCATAATACAACTCAAAAACCATAGAGAAATCACTAAAACAAAAGGAAAAAGTGCAGCAACGTTCAGCCCACATGCTGTCCAACAATTTCAACAAGCATATCTAGTATCTATCTCTTGTTTCATGATGAAACTATACTAAATACACAACTATAATTACTTACCTTTGTCTTAAGGTTTATAGGCTCCTGAATAATCCTAAAAGAGTCAATGGCTGCTTCAAAAAGTTGAGAAAAGGTGAGAGGAAACTTAGAGAGCAAATCTGATTTTGTGAGGTCAAGTTGAGAAATGACTTTTGGGAGCTGCTTTGACCCCTTTTTATAGTGTGATTTGGCCTACATAATGAGTCATTCTCAGCCTTAATTCACCAAGTAGGTGATGCAACTTCTTTCTCCTTTCATTTGGACCTTTTGGAGCTCCAAATAGGTTGGACTTGGGCTGCCTATTTTCAGCTTTCTTGTTTGCTTGGATTGGACCTAAAGTATCCAAGAACTTGTGATGTCTTTGGGCCTTTTTGGTTCTACTTCGTGGGATGGTCATATATATAGCCTATTTATGATGCTAAAACATGGGCTAAAGTTACACCCTTAGTATGAACTTTATTCGTAGTCGGACTTGGACAAATTCCATGTCGGGCGTCATCTCCTTTTAGGTAGAAAATTTAAGCTAAGCAAGTAGGTGACTCATCTACTTGTTTACTAAGTCCTACAAGTGCCTCGATTCTATCACTTCATTTAAGGTCGTACTCCTCAATTTGATACAAAACATGTATACACTAGACCCTCTTAAGCGTTAGACGCACATATAGCCCATTAACACGAGATTCAAGCACTTTTAAAATTTAGTGCCAATTTCTCCAAGCCATGTCATGTTTCATTTGAATTGTACTAGTAGTGTAAGTTGTGGGGTGTGACATCCTCCCCCCTTAGGAACATTCATCCTCGAATGTTAGCACAATTGGATAGCTTAACCAAGTTTAAACTGTACTTACACAAACTTTTGATAACACATTAAGTATTCAATCACATGTACCTATTAGTGTCCCAATTCTGCATGTTAGGCCTCTTTACCTTCAAATAAGTAACGATACTTGATTTCATCACATCCTCGGTCTCCCATGTTATTTCTTCTACTTGCTGCCTCCTTCAAAACACTTTAACTGAAACTATTTCTTCATTTCTTAGCTACGTAAATTGACGATCTAGAATTGCAACAGGTACCTCTTGTGTCCATACAAAGCTTCATAAGGTGCCATCTTGATACTCGCGTTGTAGCTATTATTATAGGCAAACTTAATAAGTGGTAAATGGTTCACCCAATTACCTTTAAAGTCTAATGCACAAGCTAGCAATATATCTTCAAGTGTTTGAATGGTGCATTCTGCTTGACCATCTATTTGAGGGTGGAATGTTGTACTCAAATTCACTTGTATCCCTAAACTCCATTGGAAGGACTTACAAAACTTTGCAGTGAATTGAGCTCCTCGATCAAATATAATGGAGATTGGGACTCCATGTAGCCTGACTATCTCTTTGAGGTATAGCTTAGCATACTCTTTAGCGGTATACTCACTCCTCACTGGCAAGAAGTGTGCTGACTTTGTGAGTCTGTCAACTATTACCCATATAAAGTCACACTTCTAAGATGATCGAGGCAAACCCATAACAAAATCCATATTAATCATATCCCACTTTCATGTTAGAAGGTCTATACACTGTATATAACCTCCTGGCTTTCGGTGTTCTACTTTCACTTGTTGGTAATTTGGACATTGAGCGACAAATTTTGCAAGGTCCTTTTCCATGTCTTCCCACCAAAACATCCCTTTAGGTCTTGGTACATCTTAGTTGATCTTGGATGGATGGAAAATCGGGAATGATGGGCTTCTTCCATTATCCTCTTTCTTAATCCATTAATATCAGGCACACATAATCTATTTTGGCAGTAAAGTGCTCTATTTTCTGCCAGGTCAAAGCCATTTTGTTGTACCCTGACTCACCTTTTCCTTAAGCTATCGTAGAACAGTATCCTTGAACTATTTTTCTTTCACCTCCATTACCAATGAAGACTCCACAATATGATGCACAACAACCCCTTCTTTTGGAGTCTCCCAAAGGCGAACCCCCAAACTGGCTAGCTGACATAGATACTTAGTCAATCCTTGTCTTACCATAGCTTGATCACCAGTATTCATGATTGGCTTATGACTCAAAGCATCAGCTACCACATTTGCCTTTCCTGGATGGTATAATATATCAATGTCGTAATCCTTTATTAGTTCTAGCCATCTCTACTATTTTAAGTTCAAGTCCTTCTGCTTAAAGATGTATTGTAGGCTCTTATGATCAGTATATATGTCAATGTGGACCCCATACAAATAGTGGCACCATATTTTAAAAACAAATACAACTGTTGCTAGCTCGAGATCATGAGTCAGGTAGTTTTTCTCATGTGGTCATAGTTGCCTAGATGCATAAGCAATTACCCTACCCTTTTGTGTCAGTACACACCCTAAGCCAACTTCTGAAGCATCACAATACACTATATACCCCTCAGTTCCCTCTGGAAGTAGTAGCACAGGTGCAGAAGTTAGCTTATTTTTCAGCTCCTGGAAGATTCTTTCACACGCATCATTCCATTTGAACTTAGCTTCCTTATGTGTTAGCTTTGTTAGGGGTGTAGAAATAGAAGAAAAGCCTTCAACAAACCTCATGTAATAGCCTACCAAGCCTAGGAAGCTCCGAACTTCTTTGGGTGTTGTTGGTCTTGGCCAATCTTTCACATCTTCTATCTTTTGAGAATCAACCCTTATTCCTTCATCAGACACAATATGACCCAAGAATGCCACTGACTTTAGCCAAAATTCACATTTAGAGAATTTGACATACAATTGTCGATCACAAAAAACCTATAACACCTATCGCAAGTGATCTGCGTGGTCCTCTTCTGACCTTGAATATACCAAAATGTCTATAAATTCTATCACCTTAATTGTCACCTTATTAAATTGTCTGTAATCGATACACATTCTCAAGGTGCCATCCTTTTTGAGCATAAATAACACTGGTGCACCCTAGGGGGATACACTAGGCCTTATAAAACCCTTATCTAGTAAATCTTTTAACTGCTCTTTTAATTCATGCAATTCTGCTGGGCCATACTATATGGAGGGTCAGAAATAAGTTAAGTGCTTGGTAGTAAGTCAATACCAAAATCTATTACTCGTTTAGGAGGTAGGCCTGGGAGTTATTCAGGGAACACATCAACAAATTCATTCACTACTGGAACTGACTGAAAAGTTGGTGATTCTATGTCCATATACCTTACTCTAAATAAATAACATATATACCCCTTGGATATCATCTTTTTGGAATAAAAAAAAAAGAGATAAACTTCCCCTTTGGTGCCCTAACATTGCCTTTCCATTCAAGAACTGCCTCATTTGGAAAATGGAAATATACACTCTTAGTTCGGCAATCCATAGTGGCATAACAAGAAGCTAACCAATCCATACACATTATAACATCAAATTCCACCATTTCTAACTCAATAAGGTCAGCCAATGTGTCACGGCCACAAATAGTTACTACATAGTCAAATAAAACCTTCTAGCCATAATAGATTCACCGGTTGGTGTACACACTTCAAAATGGTTTGTTCAATAATTTGGGCATTCTCTTAAGCTTCCCAGCAACTAGTGGAGTGATGTAAATTGCTCTGTAGATCTGGGTGTTTTGGCCTTCCCTCCAACTCTTGTGTCCTTCTCCTCTACCTCTGATCCTCCAATTTCTGTGCAAAGGCCTGCATTCTTGCTATGTCCATATCTTTGTTCAAGGAATCAATGGTGCAGTCTCTAACTAGATACATATCCAACCTATCTACATATCGATGGACTCTATCTGCCATTGTATCAACTACATTAGGAGCATATATTGCCAGGGAATTAAATTGGAGACTATACTCCCTCACGCTCACATTCCCTTGATGGATATTCAGAAACTGATCTACACGAGCCTCTCGGATCTCTAATAGAAAATAATAGTCAAGAAATGCCTCTTTGAACTATTTTTAGGGAGTTGGAAGGTGCATCTGTACCCTTAGATTGTTTCTAAGCTTCATACCATAATATAGCCATACCCTTCAGCCTATATGTCGCTAACTCGATTGCTTCTGTACAACTCACGTGCATAACATCTAAAGTATGCTGAATTTGAATAATAAAGTACTGGGGGTCTTTATTAGGATCTGACCCAGTGAAGGTTGGAGGGTCCAAATTAAGAAAATCATGTATTTTGGTACTAGCTGTCCTATTTTTACCACCTGTACCAATAACTGGACCGTCCTGTCTTTGACCTTGACCAGCAACGATATGGGTTAATAGTTGGACTGCATTCCTTAGATCCTATACGGTAGCAACAATAGGTGGCTCTAGGGGAATCTCACTACTCTCTGGTTCATTAGGAACTGGGGAGTTGGAGATGTCAGTGACAAGGACTCCTCTCCAATCTCATTCTGTTGTCTCACCTTGTTTCTGGCATACTTGCTGTATAAAACAATTTAGGAATTAGACATAATGCACCTATTATACTTGACTTTATGGCACGATCTAAAGAATGAAGATAAAGTAACAAGTCCTAAATGTCACGCAGCCTCCTGCCTATAAATATGGTGCATAACACATCGATAAACAAGATTCTATATAGAAACGGCTTTGTAGATTCGCTAGGATGACCCACTCTGATACCACTTCTGTCATGCCCCAAAGTCTTGTTAGGGCGGATTGGTACCCGTTACTGATAAGTCTTAGGAGAACCAACCTATAACTATGCGCTCTCTATACCTACTATAAGGGGTTTCTATATTTAACATGCCTTAAAGCAGATAAATAGTGATAATAAGTCAAAAGGAGTTGTATATGACTAGTCCATTGGGGCCACGATATTTAAAGTACGAGACATGACCATACTTTACCTTACATAGTCTATAAAGCCTCTAAATAAAGAAAGACGTCTAATAAGGGTCAGGACAGGCCCTGCCTCAACAAACTGTGCAATAAAAACACGTAAGCTCTAGACATATACAAAGCCTCAAAGCAACCTGGAGCTTAGTAATAGCCGCTGAATATCCTGTACTTCTACTGGGAGATCTACTAGCACCTGTACCTACAACATGAAATGCAGGTCCCCTTTAAGGGACATCAGTATGAGATAATATACTGAGTATGTAAGGCAGGATATACTACATATAAAGCAACAACTCAAATAAAACTATGCATCTGTGGAATAAGAGACTAACTTTGGATATACTTTGGGATCGTATACTTTATGTTCTTTATATTGCTTTACCTTTACTGTATAGTGTGTGCACATCATAAATAGTAAATGACTAAAAAATTAGTCGTGAAACTGTATCAGGTTCATCCCTGGCTAGGTTATACTCAACCCCTCGGGCTACCCCCTCTTTGATAGGATCGTCCCTAGCTAGGTTATACTCAACCCCTCAGGCTACCACCTATTAGAAACTATATACTTTATCTTTAAATTACCTTTGAGATGATTCTTTTGGTGACCATAATATTGGAGCTGTAGGACTGTATACATAGCATGTGACATGTCGATGATCACACAAGACAACATGACAATGAAAAGTGTACGTTACATAAATAATAAAATGAATATGAAATGAAATAACTTGTGAACTTTATTTAGTAACAAGAACTTATATAACTTGGTATCCAAGCATGTATGGAGTTTCAGAGGTGACTATGTATGGAAACATATGAACATGTACAAGAATGGCGACATGGTTAATAGTTATGTCGGAGTTGGTGAATGCCTTTATGTACCAAGAAGAAGCTATGTTTCATGCCAAGTAATACGAAATCATATAACCTTACATACCTCATCGTCAGACCTTGTTACTATCTCAAGATAACCTTCCCTTCCTCCAAATACTTATCTAAAACATAGTAGGTGTCACGACCCAACCCAGGGGCCGTGATTGGTGCCGATAGGGCACCCAGACATATACTATACCAAATTTCCTTTCATGACAGCTAAGGAATTTTATGAAATTTTGATAGAGTTTCCTTTGTTTTTCTAACCAACCCCAACTGCAAATAGCGAACCCAACAGTACCAGACATTACCGTATGAACATATATATATACACAAAGGCGGGCCGACAAGGTCACCGCGGCGGCAGAACCGCCCAACAAACACATCATACAAGCGAGATCATACCAACATAGTTTCGCACACCCACATGTATCCACAGACCTCTATGTATAGAAACCAGACCACACGACGGGATAGGGCCCCGTCATACCCTCGAATATATATATATATAAATGCAAAATACAAAAGGAACATGTACAGGCATATACCAAACGATCTGCTCCTGATGCAAGG